>JASDQU010104098.1:273731-308905 GCA_032191745.1 Picea mariana
TATTATTATTATTATTATTGTAATAATAACAACAATGCCATAACAAATTTCCTATCAATGCAATGTTAGTATCTTATAATAATGACACCATGCATTCATGTTGTTTTTTTATATTTAAACTTGATATCTATACTCACATGTCATGTTGTTTGGAATTTGGAAGTTCGTTTCTTTGTCAATCTTTCCTTATGGAGTACAAGTTTGTAAAATTTGGGGAACTTTAAAATAGAGTTAAATCTATTAATATGCAAATATTCCAGAGGTAAAATTTTACATATTTTCAAGTATTTTTCTAAAGTGAGACCCTTTTCAACCTGTTAAAAAACCAACTATAAAACATGAAATTCACCTTTGCAGATGGAGCCTTTTTTCTACTTATGCTCATTTATGTCAATATTGCCTTTTTTCCGCTTATGGTATACAATGCTGTGGTTAGAAAGATAACATATGAGGAAAAAGATTTGAAAGGAGAGATGGTTAACATTTATCAAAAACCACAAGCATTAATTAATTATCTTATAGATAAATTTTCAAATGGAGGAGACTGGGTTTTGGATTTGTTCTCGGTTTCAGGTAAGAATTATGATCTAATATTTATGAAATCATACTTCAATCTTAGATTATTTTTAATTTATCTTTTAACGGTATCTAACTTCATTATTTATTTTGTATTTGGTGATTAGGTACAACATTAGCATGTTTCCTGCAGAAAGGAAGGAATTGCATAGCCATTGAAAGTGACCCAATACAGTGCAGTTTTATTCAACAAAGAATTAATGTTATTCCAACTCTTCCAGATGAAATGCAAGAAGTTGGCTTGAGGAAAGGAGATTTTACTGAATCAAAGGTGGAAAAATTTTCAAAGGAACCTCAAGTACCATTAGGAGGAATGATTGGAAAGGATCACTTTGGAGACCTTGCAGATATCAAAGAACCAATGGAAGAACAGAATGACACAAAGGAAACACAAAATGACGTCGAAGAAGAAGATAATGTGTCTGTTGAGCATGATGAATTTGGGATATATGATATTGTTGATTAGTTTAAAGATGTCTTTGAAGACAATGCTCAATTTTGCAATTTTTTGACGAGTTATAACTGTAATGATTTGACTTTCATATTTGAAAATAAGAATAAAGATGTATCGCTTTTTGTTTTCTGATGAATCTTTTTTATTGTTTCTTTTTTCGTTTTATTTGTATGTGAATCACAATACATTGGAAAATTTGATTAAATGTTGTCATTTTTTTACTTCAAATGTATGAAAATATGAAAGAAAATGATATTTTTTTATAAAATTTAGACCTTTTTTGTTCAATTATGTCCATAAAAATGCTTTATTTGACATGTTATTTTAAGGAATATGTACCAAAATGTATAGGTTTTTTATGATATATGGCTATAAAATGTGTATTTTTTTTATAAGTATTTAAAATTAGTGTTATTTAACTACAATGTTTTTATATTTATTGAAGTAAAGGTAAACAATGTGTTAAAAATGATGTTTTTCACTATATTTAAAAAGTATGGAACAATAAATTAATTAAGGAGACAAAATTCTATGAAAAATCGTAACTTTGAAAAAGTAAATGGTAAAAAACATTTTTAATATTGAAAGAAGCATGAAAAGAAGACTAAAAATGGAGTTGAATAAAAACAAAATATACATATATTTAGAAAAAATTGAAAATAGATGAAAAATGAGCATTTAAAAAAATAATGTGGAAACATTGGGGATCGAAAAATTGAAAATATCAAAAATCATCTAAAAATGGAGAGGGTGTGCTACCAGTAGCACCATTTTTAAAAACGAGGTAAAAAATTGGACCCCCCAAAAAATGAGAACTTTGGAGAGTTCTCATTAAGTTGGTAACTATGTTGACAAAGGCAGTGACATGGTTGATAACATTGATGAGTTCATACATGTTGGAATATGTTAGTGGGATGTGATTGGTTCAAATGAGGATCCGATTTATGACATTGAGGGTCATTTCCAAATGTTTCCTTTACAAATATCATATGAGGTTACTAATTATTCTGACATTTGAAAACAAGGAAATGATATAGTTACAGACATCTCCAAGGGTGACCTAGTTCTATTTTATCCTAATGATTTTCGGTCATACCTTGAATATTTTGATGAGTATTCCTTTGAGAAATTGTATTTATTATATGAATAAAATTATCAACCACCATTGTGATTAGATCTTGATAGAGGTGAGGACATCTCTCACCCAAAGAAGGGTACTTGGGACAAGGTTCTCCAACCCCCTTCAATTACTTTACCTCACTATGTGACTAAGGGTGTAGTTGGGAAACATGTCCCTTGTCTTGAGTTTTCTCTGGAGAAAAACATTACTTAGAATCCAAGGGTAGGTTGAATACCTTAAGAATAATTTTATTATCTCAGTCTTTCAACCTTCCCTTGAGAAATTATAAATCACCCTCTAGGTTCTTACTAGTCCCTTCCCAAAACTTAGAATGTGAAGATGACCAAGGTAGCCAACCTTTAGACTCTTTGAATCAGTCTATTGAACATTTTATTTTTCATGATCCCTTTCTGAGATGGATTGAGCACTTTCCTAAGAGTGTGACTTGGAATAATTTTGTCCCTCCCTCCCACTTCCATGATCTAGACTTTACGGTTTCCGATGATACAATACATTTTCTAAGTCACGTTATTTGTGTGCTTGACTTATCATTGTTTTGGTTTATGACGAAGCACAGAGGAAGGTAATATGAGATATTGCTAGGATGGTTTCACTGGTTATTTGACTACACCTAACATTCAACTAACACGTAAGTAGAGGTAAGTTAGGCATTTTAATCCATTGTATATACCATCTGCATATCATGCTAGTGTAGTGTAGTTTCATTTTGTATTCTTTCATTTTTTATATATCCATGCTTTTTTTTATTCCACTATATCATATATGAGCGAGGGGTGATATCACCACCCTGACGATTACTGATACATTTGTTGAGATCTAGAATATACAGGTCATGCCAGAAATTTTGAGGTTCTCATGTGCTCTACGATGAGCACATGTCCCTGAGTTAGAGCCAGATGTTATCCCCTATCCTAGGAATAACTAAGGATATCATGTCTTGAGGCCCACAGGTCCTAGTCATGGAGTGTCGAGAGCCAGATGACTTGAGCATGGCCCTGGAAGGCCCATCCTTTCTTCAGTACATCCCACCTATCAACAACAACATCATTTAACCCACCAACCTGGTCCTGAAGTAGTAGTAAGTCTTGCTCCATGAGGTAATGAGTCTAGGTATCATGGTATGTGTCACTCTGATTTTTGAAGCACTTGAATATGTTTCACTGAATTCTCCTTCATTTCATAATGTTTTCTTGGAAATTATTCTCTTTAACTTGTTCATACCTCAGAGGGTGACATAATGTCCTAGTAAGTTGAATCCCCTTTAGGATGAGTTTCCACTAGATGGGTCTGTGAAAGGTCATCATCCATTCCCTCCATACTTACCACTTTCCATCATTATTCCTGTCATATTCCCCTACCTTGGTTTGGGCATTGGGTTTGCCATGCTAGGAAGGTTTGTACCTTGACTTGTGGGAAGAAGGGGATAAAGGTACGAAGGGTAAAAGTAGTTGGCAAGAGTTAAAATCCAAAATGGAACCTTTTATATGCTTTTCCCAGGGATTCCCAAGAAACAAGTAAAATGCTTCTCAGTAAGAAAAGGGGACCCGTAAGATGAAATAAAACTCAAGGTACTAGTTGGTGGATGGGGGGTCTCATCATGAGCTGACCTAATAGGTCCATGGGAATATAGCGGTATGACACTATCATCTATCTGGTCACCAAACTAGGGTAGTGGCTCTTGGTGACATAGCCAAGGGAAAGGGGGTCTCATCACGATCCAACCTTCTCATTTCCATGAAATGCTTGTGGGTAACACTGTCACTTCTGTTCACCACGCCAGGATAGTGTTCCCCAACTTTTCCCTTGAAAAGAAAAAACACCAAAAAACAAATAAGACTAAGAATAAAAGGCATTTGAATGGGCTAGGAAAAAATGGCATCCATGATAAGGTGCAACTCACCCTCTACAGAGGCACCCACATGAAATACCTATAATTCCATGTTATCACTGGACCCTTGGCCCAAACACTTCCCCTACACCATTTCACACACTTACATGACCTAGATTGGCTCTCACCTAGGAAACACCCCAAACTTAAGGAGGATTATCACAATAGGACATCCTTAGACCCTATCCAGACCTCACTTGTTAAACTGCATAACATCTTTGATCATTTTTATGGGTAAAGGGGGGTTTGATGCACATGTTTGCGTAATTTAATTATTATATGTGATTGACATTGTTATGATACCTCTGACTTATGATCTTCTGGAGGGCATACTTGTTGTTGTTGTAGGACTTTTTCTGGTGGACAGGTACATATGGGGGGATGATTAGGTCAATCCTCCATAGGAATGAAAGTCCAAAAGATGGATGTTGTGACCCCACCAGGGGGAAAGGGAAACCAGAGGCTTGCACCAGGAAAAAAGAATGAAGTTGCACCAGGGGTTCTCCAAAAAACCTAGACTCGGGGAGGTTTTTCTTTTCCACTTGTACATTGACCCTTGAGAGCACATGAAGTCATCATGTTGACCTTGACATCATCCAAAGATGGGGTTTGCAGTTATGAGGGAAGATGTGTTCTTGTTGGCACGTGTGGCATCATTCGGGGCCTTTAGAGACCAAACGTCACGCTTCTGGATCCCAACGTTCCACCTTGATGTCTCAATGTCACCCTAGAAGGGCATGATGTCACCTCTAAAAGTGATTATAGGGTTTAATTATTTGAATTTGTGTAAAAACTGGATTTTAATGTAATTTGGCCATGTCGTCCTTTTGATGACCTAACTTTAATTAAAGGTCATAAGTATTGTATAAATAAGTGAGAAAAACTCTCATTTTTTCATCATCACTCATCACACAAGTGGTGAAGTCTGAAATTTGTGCCCTTATCAAGGGTTATTGGCTGAAATTCTAGGCGCACTTCTTGGAGGAGGCTATTTTTGGTGTTTCTTGGCTATTTTCATGGTGGAGGATCTTCAACTAGGGTTTACGCTTGATTATTCTTGGTGAATTAAGTACTAACTATGAATTTATTTATTGTGAATGAATTCTTAAGGTGAATTTACTTGTTTCATAACAAAGACTATGAAATTGCTTGCTTGAAACCCTATGATAAAGACATATGTTATTATCTTTTTCTCTATAATTTTCCACTTGTTTAAATTTCTCAAAGATCACCTTATCAAGAAGTAGAGACTAGAGCCCTACCATTGTATCACTCTTTTAACCCTACATCATTTCCTATTTCATATTTTATTTCAAATTGTCTAACGAAAAGAGAAATCGCTAGGGCCTAAGTTTCCTTACTCTCTAGCAATTATCTCTACGACTTGGATGTTTGAGGCCTTGGTATACCAATACCTCCCTCATCTTATCCGTCTCATTTAACTAAGTATTATCATTTCTATTTCAATCTAAGATTTGTTGCTTCTATCATTGACTCCATTACCCTAGAAGGCACTAGTCTAGTCACCACTAGTGATTGGTTGATAAAACCACTTTCAAACTATCTTCTTTGGAATATCCACTAACTCCTACTGACATTAGATTATCCTAATTCATTAATCAACTTGTTGTTGTTGAAAAATATTGCTACATCCATATAACATCAAAAAACGAACCTCAAAAGTGACATATATTGCTAGCTAGACATTGCTAAATTTTCTTGTGACTATCTAATATCAATTTGCCTAGTTAAAGATATCTTTTCTAGTCTTTTCTCAATCATTTGAAGAATAATTATTGTGGCTGTTACAAATTTATCATTGTTGTTGTAAACTATTATACTTCTGCAATTTTATATCATCTAGTCTATTTATCAAGAGTTCATTGTCTTATGAAGCATTGACATCATTTTGGTACTTGGAAAGTGCCCTTTTTCTATTTTTTTGTCTTGTTCTAGGNTGATATACTCCTAAATAGAAAGGGGTTTCCTATTAAGGTTATAGTGATAGGTCACCCCCTGTTACACCAATCTTGTATCTACTTTATTTGGGATTTAGGAAATTACAGATTACGCGATAAAAACTACTACATGTGAAACCCTTATGGTATCACATAGAAGTTTTGTTCTCCTTGTGCATGCAAACTACTTCCTTGTGTGCATAATAAAATCGGGCCTCTTGTGTGAATAGAATATTTCCTTGCGTGCATGACAATTATAACCTCGTCTCGAAGACTCATGACCATGATTATAAGGTTAATTGAACTTGAATAACTAATAACATATGTGATACTCTGCATGTACAACTAAAAATGTTGAATATCAACACTACACTTACATGTCCAAGAAACATTATACAAAATAAAAACAATTACTTATATGCAACATCATAGAAGAATTAAAATCATATAAAACATAGATAATTAAGAAAATAGTAAATGAGACAAGCACATAAAGGACAGTTATTTTTTATGAATATCACTAACTGTGCGCAGGAATTAGATGTTCCTCCTAGCCATAGACTCTATTGGTCATAAAATTTCAGTAATAGGTCACCCTCGAGTTGGGGATTAAACTCTACCAAGGAAAAATGATTCAACAATGTTAGGATAAGGTCTGATAATCCATCAAATTTCTCAGTCCAAGGTTCCCACTACTGCAAGTAGTCTACAGTATCTCATTTCCCACATGCCTATCCCACCCAAGGAAGTGTGCTCCTTATCTGTTTAACAATCCCTCGGCTGCCCCGCTTCCCTTCTAGGGGCTTCATCAAATCACTTGTGCTCAACCCCAGTGATCTCATTACCTGACCTCCACAACCTTTTGAGATTGAGATAGATGCTTCATACTATGTTGTGGGCGCAATTCTCACTCAGCATGGATATCCTGTGGCATATCATAGTGATACACTATCAAATATCATCTATACATAAGTACCCCACTTATGAAAAATAAATGTACTCCATTATACAATCCTGTCGCTAGTGGAGGCATTACATTCTTGGGAAGGAGACAATCATCAACACTAATCATAAGCCTCTACAGTTCATGCAAAAACAAGGAACATTATAGAATGACTGCCATCATAGTGTTCCACAGACTTGCAGTAGTTCCATCTCAACATCAAGTATAAGACATGAAGAACCAGCTGCATCATTGACTACCTCAGTCGACCTCCAGTTGCATCACTAACCACAGTGATACACTCTTGCGGACATGCAACCTTCAGATGGCCCCAACTCAATTTCCATCTTTAGGATGGGTTGTTGAGCCATCTGATCCATCTTTGCATCCCATCAAGTGAGAGAGAAAATCTTATTTGGGAAGTTCACTACAGTTGGGTGGTAGGATACTTCGACATAGAAAAGAAAGTGGCAATGTTGCAACAACATTTCTATTGGCCAAAAATTCGATAGGACGTCAACAAGTATATAAGGTCTGGAAAGACCTATGCCATTTCCAAACCAGCCATTAAGAAAAAAGGAATGTACACACCTCTGCCTACTCCTGACAGGCCCTAGGAATTCATCTCGGTGGACTACATGTCGGGCCTTTGTTCAACCAAGAAGGGAAATGACTGTGTTTTTGTGGTTATTCATCAATTTTACAAAATGATGATTTTGGTCACCTATAAGAAGAGAATCACAATGGAGGCCACTTCCAAGATCTTCTTCGAATGAGTGTGGTTACATTTTGGGATACCACAAACCATCATCTCAGATTGGGACAATCGGTTCCTCAACACACTTTTCTCGAGCCTCTAGTCATGGCTGGAATCCAAGCTCACTAATTCCACCTCCTTCTACCCCCAAAACGATGGCCAAACCAAGGTCATCAACAGGATGATCGTGCATATATTGTGCATGTACAATTCCAAGAATCTATGCACATGGGATGAGATTCTTCCCTATGTTCAACAGAGTTACAACAGAGCCATACATAGCTCAACCAACGATATCCCTTTTCAAGTGGGGTTGGGATTTCAACCATTGGTTTCCATGGATGTTGCACTACCCCTTGCGTCCACACCAGAAGAATCATCCCATGCTCAAACCGAAGCCGAAAAAAACACTTGGTTCATTGAGTGAATCCATAA
The DNA here is from genome assembly GCA_032191745.1 of Picea mariana. Classification (NCBI taxonomy): domain Eukaryota; kingdom Viridiplantae; phylum Streptophyta; class Pinopsida; order Pinales; family Pinaceae; genus Picea; species Picea mariana. Next base: position 281,884 of record JASDQU010104098.1, read on the forward strand.
CATCTTCCAACATGTTTAGGATATTTTTCAGGAATCCAATGCGATGTAAAAGTAGCTCCATGATCAACATCAACTGCCACAAAAGTTTCAGGTGGGTGATAAAGTTTGGTTGCATTTGCATAAATAAATCCTTACCTCCATAGGAAGCTTTATCCACTCCACTATGGACCTTACACCATCACCAAGATTGTGGGTGGCAATGCTTTCTAGCTCAACATTCTCGCCTTCCTTGGCTTGCACCTAATGTTTAATGTGGACCTCCTTTAGCCATACTTTCCACCATTATTGTACACCTCAAATATGGCAGAACAATTGACACCGACAAAGATCAACCATGAATACATGGAACAAGAATACACTGATCATATCATGGACACACAGGTAAAGGGTTCTCACCAACAAAAGCTTCAGCATTATCATGTTTTCAAAGGGGGGCAACTCCTGTACCAAGGTAAGTGGCTCACCCAAAGAAAAAATCAACAGAAATTTCCTCATATGATAGGGGAACTCAACGAAAAGGAGAACATTTCTTCCTAAGGAGGGAGGATTGATCAAGGTGGATATCGGTGGCCACCCTCCTCTTCCAACTGGATCACATACATTTTTCATCTCAGTAGTTTGTTTTCTAGTCTTTCGGGTCCTAAACTTTTGGGGTCGTTTTGAGGCCCTAAACAACGTTTTTTGGGCTCGTCGTAGTCACATTGTAGTTGTAGTTAGAGTCTGAAGGAAAAATGTGTAGTCCTTAGATATACGTTTCCAATGGGCTATTGTGCGCCTAAAAAAAAATTGTGTGCAAAAGTTACAACCCCAGAAAGTTCATATACCAACTTACCCCATTAGGGACCACATGACTTTTGGCGCTTCATCTCCTAGAGTTAGGTTTTTTGATGTCTATGGTTTTATAGTTACTTATTGATGATAAAAATTCTCGGAGGCCTCAATGTAATGTTCTCAGGAAAATTTGTGTATTCGTTGTTAGCACATGAAATGTTTAGGAGTAAAAAATTATGACCTTAGTCCATGTAAGAGTCTCGATGTCATGATAGTGTTCATCATCATGAAAGAAATAGGGTTCAAAATTGGTATCCTAAACCCTAGAAATTTTCAATTTTCTTATACCAAAGGAGCAATTTATATTTTCCTCTTGCAACAATAACCTTATCCACTATATTACTGTGCACTTCGAATCCTCTGTTATCTGATAAATCAAACCCTTTTCAGTTGATATTCGTCTAGGTCTAAGGTTTTAACCAGTCAACTCATATGTTTCTCCTTAGACATGGAAAATCTTTTAATTCTTTCATAAAAATCTAGTTCAATTCGCGCTACAAATTGGCGCTACAAACTTAACCAATGCGCTGCAAACCCTCTATTTTACACATAGTTGCTTCAATTTCTACTTATCTGCAGTTTCTATCCAAGTTGTATTTATTTTCTTATTTTACCCCTCCTACTTGAAGCATGTTCATCCTCAAAATGTTTTTGTGCATATGATTATAACTAAAATAATGATTTTGGTTCTTAAGCTGAGGTTACCATATTCATATGATTTATCTAAGGTTACTTCATGTTCCAAGAAGTTTGTAGCAAGTTTTGGAAGGATTTTCCAACTTGTTGTGAAAATTTTAAAAGTCAAAATAAATTTTAAATGTAAAAAGGCACCTACAGAAAAGTTTGCAGCGTGTGTTGTCAAAGGCACTGCAAACTGGTAATTTGGGATAGTTTGTAGAAAATTAGTAAACAAAAGAGTCATTTTTTCATCATAAATTTTAAATTCTGATCTGGGTTCTTTTGAAATTTTTTGTGTAGATGAATCATAATATTATGGACATTCTGACCAAAAATAATCTTGACCCAGTTCGTCAGTTGGGAGAAAAGTTGAAATCATCACCTATAGGAAAGTTCGCAACGCATGTTGTCAAAGGCGTTGCAAACTCTAACAGTTTGATAAATCCGAGTTGTAGGAGGGATTCCACTTGTATGAGGGGGTTAGAATGGTTTCCTAGGAGGTATTTGGACATGAGGGACATGTGTTCTATCACCATATCAAGCGGCATGACCTGTTTCAAAAGAAATTTATCACAATAGACAAGATCCAAAACAATAGGAGCTAGGTGGATTTTTTGTTTCACCGTGTTGTAACAACTCCTAGAGAAAATAGAATCCAATGAAAACACTTGGGATTCAACCTATTTATAGTAGGAAGTATTGATACACTATAGACAACTTGGTTTTTTTTTAGGAAGGGGTGGGATTCATGATCCAAGAGAGGAGAGAGTTTGAGGAGCAATTTAGCTGCTTATTTGTAAGCATGAGGGCATGCTTGTAGTCAACATTTCTTCCATTAAAGATTCATGAGAGTTGTTTATCATATTGTATTCTTTGTTTTTTATTTCTCTTGCCATCCTCTTTCTAGAATATATTTTAGGTTTTGAGGATCATAGATGTCATTGATTCATGGATTCATGAACAATAGAGGATCTATTGTAGCTTGCCCATCAAATCATTGTTTATTGATTAAAAAATCTTTAATCTAATTTTGGAAAGGATATTTGTACGATGTATGTTATTCCTTTTGTCATTTTATCTATGATTATGCCCATAATTATATATAATCTTTATTTGGTATATAGTTTGATTTCCTTTGATCTGTAGGATGTTATGAATCCATGCCCAATGGAATGCCTCTACAGATAGTTTGTTGACCTCTCCCTTTATTACTCAGTCTTGTTGATCCACTCAAGTATAAGCTTGTTTTAATATTTTGTATTCTGATGGGTACTGGGATTGTTCTTAATGCAATTTAAGAAAAAATCCCTGTGCTAACATTTTTGGCGTCTTTGTCGGGGACGAAGTTGAATATATTCCCTTGGTTGTATGACATATATTACTACCAATTCTTGATGGTGAGAAAGGATTGGTGATATAACATACTGCAATTTTTCACCATGGCCACTCCACACATTTGAAGATCTTGTTTTTTATTCAAATCAAGTTACGGGACTCCACTTAGGAATGAGCTTGAATAGAAAATGGAAGGAAGACATAAGAAGTCCAGGTATCAAGATATACATTTTCTTTAAGAGATCATATTATTTTTTATCAGTTCTTTCTTGTCCTTTCCTTCATATATCAAGAGAATTATCCTTTATTTTGTTTACTCTGATGACCATAATCCTACTATTGTATACCCCTCTTTGAAATAATAAGGACTGCATTCTTCTTACATAGTTGATGTTGACCCTAGTCCTTCATATGAAACATATGAGAAGCATTTTTGTATTCAAATCCTTCCTGAACATGATCAGACTTGTAACCATGTGAATGATACAACTGATGCACCACCTTCTATGATAATAGTACCATCTTCTACCACCACTGATGGAGTTTAAAATCAATCCATTGAACCTCACTTTCATCCTGATGATGTTCAGTCCAAAAAATGATAAAAAATGTTTAAACCCTTAAAACTTCCATCTACTCTTCATCCTTAACCTCCCAAGTTTTTAGAATATCGACCTCTTTTTGTTGGAGAAGATAATATTATAGATGATAATCATTTGGGAGATTTCCAGAATGTCATTAACAATTTGGAAATCATGCATGAGGTTATTTGCCAAATCTTTGGTTGGAGATGTTTCTTTGTGGTTTAAAAATATAGAGGTTGGTTCCATTGGTCTGTGGGATGATTTATTTGGTGCATTTTCAAGGCATTGGGGAGAAAACAAATCTTTTGACTAGTACTTTGTTGAGTTTTATGATTTGAAAAGAGGGGAGGATGAAGATCTTGCTATTTCAACAAGACATTTTATAGTTTTTATTGCAACATACCTTTAGATATCCAACCTCAAGAAGTTGTTGCTAGACTGTGTTATGTAACAAATCTTCATCCAGATTTGTCTCTTCTTCTCATATAAAAGAGGTTTTACACCTTGTAGCAAATTTTCATTGATGCTCAAGAGGTTGAGGATAATCTCAAATCCTGTAAAAATATTTTAGATCAAGTTAAGGATGAGGAGTGGAATGTAGGCATAACTAACAATGAACATGAACAAGAAGGATGCCATGATGAGGAGTTGGCAGAGACGCATGTCGAGGAGAAATATGTTGTCTCTAATTTTGTTATTTATGATATTAAAGAAGCCCTTTTTTACCTTTATATGATGAGTACAGTAAATATGATGAGGGCGATTTCCAAAAAACATCAGAAATATCCTTTCATCCATAAAAGGATTATTTTCAACGGTCATATGAAAGCATTCAGCCCATTATGATAATTATGACTTCTATCATAGGAAAAATTGTGACTTAGTTGGAGGTAAGTCATTTCCCTTATGTTTTTATTCATTTAATATTTTGAAAGAAAAATTTGAAGTTGCAGATAGAGCAGAAAGAGTTGAGCTGCAAAATCACACAAGTTTTTTGGAACATAAGGATAACATTATAAGTAAACAACAACCTTGCCACGTTCTTAGTGATCCTATGGTTCTCTCTATGGAGAATTTTATTGAGATTCTAATGCATGATAAGGAAATTAATCAGACTATTTTCATTTTTTTTGAGAATGATCTTGCATTTGAAAACTTAGAACAAGAAAAATCAACATTTGAAGAAAAGGATACAGTGACGAAACAAGATTGTATGTTACTATATAACTGTGAACAGGAAGAAACTATAGACACAGTATATCCTTTCCTTTTTGTCAACCAACAAGTGGTATTCACACATATTCTTCAGGATCCTATTTCATTTTTGTTGGAAACATCAAAGAAAGAGACCTTTATGAGTTACCTAGAACTAGTTAGTGGAATTGGTTCTTCAAAGTGGATGAGTTTTCAAATTGGATTTAATTTTCAATTTGAACTTCCATTAAGCAGGATTATGCAAGGAATAAAATCCGCAGACAAGGTCCTTTCATGGCTGCACTGGATTTTTTATTTCACCTAATCAAACATCTCAGAGATTAGGCTAGAAGTAGGGGAATAAGTTTATCATACGAGCATTTTTTTTGTTTCTTTTAGTTTCTTGTTTTGCAGTAGATCAACAATAAAACTCTGTAGCCCAATGGATAAGGCACTAGAACTACAATGTTCTTGGAAGCTCCCATGGAGCATTTCATCCCCTGTGGAGCCAATGTTAGCACATGAAATGTTTAGGAGTCAAACATTTTGACCTTGGTCCATGTAAAAGTATTGGTTTCATTATAGTGTTCATCGTCATAAAATAAATAAGGTTCTGCATTAGTATCCTAAACCCTGGACATTTTTAATTTTGTTATACCAAAGGAGCAATTTACAGTTTACTCTTGCAACAATAACCTTATCCACTATATTATTGTGTGTTGCGAACCCTTTGTTTTCTGTTAAATCAAACCAATTTTAGTTGAGATTCATCTAGGGTAAAGTTTTCAACCAGTGAACTCATATGTTTCTCCTCATATGTGGAAAATATGGCAAGTCTTTCATAAAAATATACTTCAATTCACACTGCAAGCTGGCGTTGTGAATTTAACCAGTGCATTGCAAACCCTCTATTTTACACAGAGCTGCTTCAATTTATGTTTATCTACAGTTTTCATCTGAGTTGGATTTATGTTCTTCTTTTCTCACCACCTACTTGCAGCATGTTCATCCTCAAACTGTTGTTGTGCATATGATTATAATTGGAATGATGATTTTGGGTCTTAAGCTGAGGTTATTGTTAGGGTCCTATAATCATAGGTGATTTGATTCTTCAGCTATCTATTTGACATTGCTCTCATGATGAAGACACCTAGCTTACTGGTTCAACTGATTTCGCTTCTCCCTTCATCCATTTCGCCTGATCCTTCATCATCCTATTGTGCCTTTCATTCCCTCACCCTCCATTTCTTCACCCCTTTGCCAATTTTGTCCCTGCATGAATAAACAAGCTTAGGATAAAAAACAATAGGTTAATAATAAATGGTTAGTGACATTGTTCATATTAATTAGCTTAGTAAAGTTAATTTAATTAGATTAGTGTAGTTATATTAGTAAAAGTAGGTTAGGTTTGTTAATAATAAATTAATTACTAATTGATTAATAATTAATTAAAACCTAGGCTTGTAACTAATTAACAATAATTAATTAAATAATTAAACTAAAAAACAAAACCTAAAATTATATAAAAATTTATAAATTAAAACATAAAACAAAGTTGAAATAACAAATAAAACTAATAATCATAAAAAACATTAAATAAAAGAAAACAATATAAAACATATAAATAATAAATAAAAACAATATAAAAAAAACAAAATATAATAAAATAAAACAAAACCTAAAACAACAATATAAAAAAAAAACAAAAAAGAAACAAACAAATTGAATAAAAACAAAAAAGTATCCTAAGTCTAAAATCCACTCCTCGTATTTCGGACCCCCACCCCTTATGTCACTCAACCAAAGGGGGGGTCCGGAAAGTGAAACCACCATGGGACACTTTTCACCACCAGGTGATTTTAGACCCCTCCCTAATACCACTTACCACTCCAGGGGGGGTTCAAAAACCACTCTCCCTCCTTCTAAATCCACTCTCCCTCCTCCGAAAACCGCTTTTCGCACAATTTGACCACCTACCTTCCCTGAGCATTTCTGGGAAACCCAGAAGGATTTTTGAGAAATAGAGAGTTGTTTCTTCGCAACGGGTTGAAATTCAATAACCTCTCTCGGGTTTTTCACAGGTATCAGTAATTGGGAGAATCGAAGCCATCTATGAGCACTATATTTCAATCTTTCATTTTCCCTGTTTTTGTCATGTTTTTGTGGAAGATGTTTTGGAAAGCTTGAGATGAATTTTGAAAAACCGAAAGAGGTTTTATCTCATCACAGGACAAAGAAAAAGAAACTCTTCCATATTTTTTACATATGCTACATATTGGGAGAATCGAAGACTTCACTCGACCCTTTTTCATAATTTCAGGAAGTGGAAAGTCAAAAGGACAGATGGCAAAGAGATCAGATTCAATGGCACAAATCACCCACATATCCCATAAAAATAGTGCCAAATATCTAAATAAATATCAACAAAACTCTATTATTGTAATCTGAAATCTAATTAGTCTATATTTTCCTAAATTTGATCTTGCTCATTTATGACAGGATACTTTGTAAACAACTGATAAATACTCCACATTTCAAAGTATTAAGGGTTCGACCTATGTGAAAGGCTACCTGGGCCCTGAAATTTTGGGTAAGGGAAACCCCTACAAATGTATGAAGGCCATGTTTATTTCTTTGTGAGATTACTACAACAAGCCTGCTTATGGCCTGAGATTCATCACGGTGCTTATGTTCAGAATTGTTCCTTCTCTGTTTTATTTGTTTATCTTACAACAATTTTCTAAGGACTGGAATTCATCTATGTTTGGTGCTCCTTTCACCATAGAATACGCTTGTTGTGTATTTTTGATTCTTTGTTACAAAATTCATCCATTTCTAGATGCTCTGTTTCAACTATTAGATTTATGTGTTGATTCTTCTCTAACTGTATGTAGGGATTCACCCATGATTAGGTGCCTCTTATGTAGTTGTTTTTGTTTATATTTTCATAGTTTTCCTTCCAAGAATTATCTTTGGTTAGATTCCCTATTTGGTTTCCTTTCTTTTTTCCTTCTTCTTATAAATCTGCCATAAGATATTCATCCTCTTCTAGGTGCCTCTTATTGTAGTGGTCTTTACTCTCTTTCAGACCATATCTACATCATTTTAACCTACTGAACATGGTGCCTATTTTTACTCAGTGTTTTAGGGAGGTTTTCAGCCCGTGTTAAACTATAAACCATTGAAGTTCATGTCCTGAATCCATTTTCCAATGGCCTATTTTATTTGATCCAACCAAACCATTTAAAAAACCAAACCCTATACTATCATAACTAGCCTAAAATTCCAAGAAAACAAAGCTAAATCATATAGAGATATCCCTCTCTGAGACTTGGAGGGCTACATCCTTGACTCAAAAGTGGTTTTGTAGTTACCTCTGCCCATTTATTCTTCATCCTAAGAAATTACAGAGTGCTAACATAGTGGCCACCATACTGGGGAGTGTTCCTCAGAAAAGTGTATCAAGTTCCAGATATGATTACTGATGGTGGACAGTGAACGAACACAAGAAGTTTGAATCATCCACCTAGAGACTCCAATAAAATCCAATCAATTTCAAAGACTCCACTAGAGGAAGAACTTGAAACATGATAAGACAATCTAAAAAGATCAGGTATGCAAGTTGGAATTTCATCCAAGACATAATAGGTTTTATTTTTAATTATTTCCTCTCTTTTTATGATCCTGTCCAAGACCATATTATTGAAACTCGTGTTGATCAAATTCAACCTGAGGAGCCTGAAGAGATCAAGCCTAGTTTTACAGCCCCTGTACATACTCCTTCACCTATAAATATTCTAGATAGATAAAAGCCTCTTATCTTACCCCATATACTCCATGATTTCCTTGTCAATTACTACAAATACCTTCCCATGTTTGATGGAGAATATGGTAACATCATTTTTGAGAAACACATTAAGGGTTTTGAGAATTTTCTTGATTTGTTTGAGGTGGATGAAGATGATGTCTACATCAAATGTTTTGATCTATCTTTGCAAGATAAATCTAAGGAATGGTTCAAAAAAATTTCAGCTGCAAGCATATCCAATTTTCTTCAGTTTGTAGAAGTCCTCTTTGGTAAATGGGAGATAAAAAGAAATATTTTTCTCATTTTAGAAGAATATGATCATTTGAAAAGACAACCAAGAGAGACAATGCAACACATTTTATCTAGATTCAATCAAGTTTACAATTCCATGCATGTTGATATAATACCACCTCCTGGTTTATCTCTCTTACACTACCCAGATGCCTTTGATCCATCGATGGCATTTCAATTGAGAGAAAGGAACACTACAACACTCAAGGAAATGCAGGATAATGCAATTAGTTTGGAAGCCAATTTGTTGATCAAAAGGTCAAGGTTGAAGGCAGAAGAAAGGAAGAAAATAACAAAGGCACAACTGAAATCTTCAGAAGCTAAACTGGACATTCTAGCCAGCATAATGAAAGAAATTATGTAGAAATTCATCATGGGAAATGAAATTTGTGTTCAAGGGAATCTTGTTCCATTGGTTATAGAGAAAGAAAGGGTCACTGTTCCCAAACACTTTGCAGCTCACCCTTGGTATCATGGATTGGAAAATGATTATTTCATGTATTCAATTCACAACATTGTCAAAGATGAAACTCCAACTCAGCTTGTAGAAGAGAAATCAACTGATATGATGTGCATGTTTGATGACATTTCTTTCATGGATGATATACCCAAGTATGATAAATATGATGAGGATTACACCAAGGTGAATTCTTCAAAACCATCAACAACATATTGTTGGGAGGAAGAAGATAAGTTGCAACTCAAATATGACAGTCAGCTTGTGCATAGCAATTACGACAGTAATGAGCAAAATGCAGAAAATATCATAGTAAGTGGAAAGGCTTTACCTGTATGTTTCTCTTCATTTCAATTTCTCAGAGAAAATTATAAACAAGTTTTCGGTAGTAAATATGAAGAATGTTATAATCACTCAGTTGAAGATGTTATTGATGATATGGAAGTTGTTCTAGACCTAGAATTACATCCCTTGAGCTACATTGATTTTCAAATTCCATATGAAAGCTTAGAGCCTAAGACAAAATATGAGTTAATCCAAAATAATTATGTACCAATAAGCATTAATTCATTTCAGTTTTTAAAGAAGAATCTTGATCATGTTCTAAAGGATAAGCACACAGAAAACTATGAAGTGTCATTGGAACCAATGTAGCAATCATCATAGTTCCTACATGATCCAATAGCTCATGTGTTGGATGACTTGTGTTGTCCAAGTCATGTTACATTTGCTAGTTATGGTCTTAAAAGCGGTTATGATATAGACATGATTAGGCAGTCTATTTCATGGTTTGTTTCGGTAGGATACTCATTTCAAAGTTCAACAAAAAATTTGTAGCCATATCAGGAACTGTATAATGATGTAAAAATCATATGTGTCATACCCAATTCTGACCATAAATTTGTTGAAAGTCAATAAATAGGTCATGTCTTTCCCGATCTCATGGCATAATACATGGAAGATTTTTTCAGCATAAATGATCAATCATGTTTTCAACAGTGGCCATTACACTTTTTAGTTTTGATTCTGTGGACAAAAGGTCAAGTTGTCCTTTTGATTGTGCTAACAAGCAGTCAAGCAGTCCACTTGTTTCAGCAACTACTTGACTGGCTTCATTGGCATTTTTATATTATTTTATTCAACATTATTTTAAGAAGTCTAGGGTAGGTAGCAGTGTGCAAATAATCTCATCTCTTTGAGCATCAGTTTCAACAATTTTTCAATCTCAATTTCAATTTTCAGTCTTCAGTTTGATTTGGTTTCAGTTGAAAGATCAGAACAGGTACAAGTTGCAGAATGAAGTTTTGGGATCAAATCAATGGATAAAGCACTGGTTTTCATGTTCATAGTTCTATGTTTCTTGTCACCTCTTGATAAAGCTTCCATCCCCAGGTGGAGCCTATGTTAGGGTCCTATAATCATAGACGATTTGATTCTTCAACTATTATTTGGCATTTCTCTCGTTATGAAGACACCTGGCTTGATGGCTCAATTGATTGTGTTTCTCCCTCCATCCATTTCACATGATCCTTCATCATCCTTTTGCGCCTTTCATTCCCTCACCCTCCATTTCTTCACCCCTACGCTAATTTCGTCCCTCAATGAATAAACAAGCTTAGGATAAAAAAAAATAGGTTGATAATAAATGGTTAGTGACATTGCTCATATTAATTAGCTTAGTAAAGTTAATTTAATTAGATTAGTGTAGTTAGATTAGTAAAACTAGGCTAGGGTTGTTAATAATAAATTAATTAATAATTAATTAAAACCTAGACTTGTAACTAATTAACAATAATTAATTAAATAATTAAACTAAAAAACAAAACCTAAAAAAACAAAACAATTTAAAAATTAAAACATAAAACAAAGTTTAAATAATAAATAAAACTAATAATCCCCGGATGGGGTGTTATTTCTGCCTAGGTGTCAAACGAAACAAACAGGTGATGACCACCATGGCACTAGCCACATGACAGGCACGTGCCAACCGCTCCATACACCGCCATGCATTTAAAACAACTTCGATTTAACTAGGGCACCATTAATTCTAGTGCACCCTACTCTAGCTATCCTTCCCCTTAATGGATTAGTTCAATGGACCATAGTTTAATATGCTCATGTGTGTCTTCCTCCACAAATGATATTTTCACCATGAACCTCACCAGGTGCGCTCGCAGCTTCATTCGTTCTCGACTGCATCCTCTTGCGGACTGCGCTCCTGCCTGCTGCTCCTTGGCTACCTCATCTTCCTTCCTGTGCCTGATTTCCTTCACCATGCCTCAGTCATGCCAAGACAAAGGGGGAAATCCAAATGTGAATAGGCTTGGAAACCCAGTATATCGCGCTTGGCACTTCATCCTGCTCCTGCACCCTCTCACAGTTCATCACCCTCATCACCCTCCTCAGCATCCTCTTTGATGCAATCTCGCCATAGCCTCAGTAGTATTCTACCCCTCCCATCACCATATGCATGTAGTATTGAATGGTTTGATCTCTCAGGAAACTCTTTGGGTTTCAAACCAGGGCCATTCTCACACTTGGCCTCCACCTCACAGCCAACTCCATTTGTTCCCCCCAATTCTCATGTGAACTTGCTAGTCCATTCAGCCCCAGCCCAACCTCACTACGCCCACACTCAAAGTGGAGGCTTTGGCACCAACCATGGACAACATCAAGAGCCGCCTCACTACTGCGCCGACTGTGCATCCTGCTCAAAAGTACAAGAAGGCCTTGCAATTCTACAAGGCCTAGTCTTCGAATTACGATAGTATTTGGATGACCTACATTTTAGGCAGGGATGATTTTAAGGATGGAAATATATTTTAAAATGTAGAAACCTTGGTGAATCTTACTAATCCTTCATATGCCAACTATAAATTATTAGCGATATTTTTGTAAAAATATTCAAATTTCTAAGGATTTTATATAGTTTTTACAAAATTTTGGCGATTTTTAAGGTAAAATAATTTTATCCTATAGAATTTGGGCGAATCATTTTTAAAATAGTGAATCTCATTTTTGGAAAAACCATGGAAAATTAGCCCATGAGCGAAATTTATCCCCTAAAATCATCCATGATTTTAGGTTGGAGATCTTGGATGGGAAGGGAACACAGTTCCTGCAAATGCTCTCAACATTATAGGGAGCGTGCCACCCCATAGATGAAGAACCAAATGCAACAGAGAATGAACAATTGATTATGGCACCAGTTGCGTATGATATTCTGGAGGAAGAAGCAACACCGGTCGAGGAGGAAGAAACACCAGTTGTGGCTCCAATGCTCAACGCCACATCCCTGGACATGTGGCCACACTACAAGCCTACAACCTGAACTGCACAGGTGTCTCTCTGCATGGTCAACTGGGTGTTTAGATTTTATTTTTTCATGTCTGGTCTATATTTATATTCTTTCTATTTTAACTTATGTCAATGTTGGATGAAAGGTCAATTTGGTTTCCCCCACGAGGCGATGTAATTTTTGTAGTTAGACATTGTATTATGACTGGTAGCTTAAGACCTTGGTTCTTGACTTATTAGGTTGGCTAAATTGGTTTCCCCTTGGGGAAATTCAATTATTACAGTCTGGGTTAATCTGTTGATGTTGTAATTTTTGCTTTTGGAAGGGCTTTTATAGAATCTTAGTTAAAAAAAAGAAAAAACAAATAAAACTATTAATAATAAAAAAAAACATTGATTAAAACAAAACAATATAAAACATATAAATAATAAATAAAAATGATATAACAAAACAAATATAATAAAATAAAACAAAACTTAAAATAATAATATAAAAAAAATAAAAATAAAACAAATAAAAACAAACAAATTAAATAAAAGCTAAAAATTATCCAAAGTCTAAAACCCACTCCTCATATTTTGAACCCCCCACCTTACGTCACTCAACCAAAGAGGGGTCTGGAAAGTGAAACCACCATGGGAAAATTTTCACCACCAGGTGATTTTGGACCACCCCTTAATACCACTTACCACCCGAGCGGATCTGAAAACCACTCTCCCTCCTCCGAAAACTGCTTTTCACACAGTTTGAACACCTGTCTTCCGATAGAATTTTCGGGCAAACAATAATTATTTTTGAGAAACAAAGAGAGTTTTTTCTCTGAAATTGTTTGAAATTCAATAACCTCTCTCATTTATTTCATAGGTATCCGGAATTGGTAGAATCAAAGCTATCTCTAAGCATTATTTTCCAAGCTTTCATTTTTCCTATTTTTGTCATGTTTTTGCAATAGATGTTTTGGAAAGATAGAGATTCATTTTCAAAAATTGAAAGAGGTTTTTTCTCATAACAGTCCAAAGAACAATAAATTCTTCCATATTTTTCACATTTTCTATGGATCGGTAGAATCAAATACTTCACTGGATCCCATTTTTCATAATTTCATGAGGCAAAAAGTCAAAAGGACAGATGGAAAAGGGATCAGATTCAAAGGCATAGATCACCCACAGATCCCATCAAGACAGTGCCGAATCTCTGAATAAATATCAACAAAACTGTATGATTGTAATGTGGAATCTAATTAGTTTAGATTTTTGTAAATTTGATCCTGCTCATTTATGACAGGATCCTTTGTAAACAACTGATAAATACTTCACATTTCGAAGTATTAAGGGTTCAACCTGTGTGAAAGGCTACCTGGGCCCTGCAAATGTACTGCAAATATTTGAAGGCCATGTTTATTTCTTTGTGGGATTAGTGCAACAAGTGTGTTTATGGCCTGTGTTGAAGGAAAATATCCCTGCGGATAGGTAGATCTCCTCTTGAGAGCTAGACTCTTAAATCTTAAGACAAAAGATGCTTATCATGGATACTGACTTCCTTTTAGGTCTAGATAAACTAATGTGTGAGGAGGAAAGAGAATAGAAATACCTTTTACTGGTGTTTGTCCCTGCACGGTCCGAGTTGAGCTCCAATCTTTCACTCCTCGATAAGCCCCGTAGACAAATAAGATACAACCAACTTACTACCTTGTTGAGATTAGCTTAAAATAGATCTATCTACTTAGAGACAAGTTAATGTGAGATTAAGCACAAACTAGAAAGAAATAGGCCAATCATATTATATTGATGAGAACAATAACGAAAGAAACTTACAACCATAGATGCAAGTGCAGTAGCTTCGTCAAGTCTTCCTTGTCTAACCCTTTCTCAAAATACCCACGATCAGAATGATAATAGCTTCACTAATTATTCTCCACTTCACTATGTGTTTCCTATGAGATCATAGGTTTCATGCTTCCAATCCTTTCCTATGAGATCATAAGTTTGGTATCATTCTCCATCTCGATCCCCTTTTCACCATAAGAAAGCCTGCTTATATAGATTTAGAGAGGCTCAACCACTTGAGATATCTTTGGGGTAAGTTGAGGATTTTCCTCCTTGAGTTAGGGATCTTCCCTAAGATCATGGCTGGACTAGGGATTTGAATCCAACTGCCTTCCAAGATTGAAAAGATCTTTCCCCCATTCTTCTCAACAAACCAACTGCTTCCCAGAATAGATAACGCTCCTCCAAAAGGGTTGTTAGAGTGTTATAACGCTCCCTAGTAAGGTATAGGGGGGTGACAACACTCCTAACTGTAGTAGCGCTCCTCCAAAATGGCAGACAAGTGTTATGACGCTCCCAGATAGTCTATAGGGGGACGTCAGCACTCCTGAGAGAGGTGTAGGGGAGCACTCTCCTCTAAAAACTCATTTTTTGTGGTTCTTTCAGATGGAAAGAGGTACATAACTCTTTTGACCCATTTCTCTTCTTCCAAATCAAGTGTTTGATGTGTTTCAAGTGTCTTTCTGATGTTATTATAGGTACGACATAGTCATTATGGCAGTATGCTTTTCTCGACACTTGCAACACTTGTGAGCAAAATGCGACACTTGTGACACTTGTAATGACAACACTTGCGACACTATCGAAGTGATTAATTTTGATGTGTAACAGATTTCCCCCCAAAGTATGAAGTTAGAATATGAGAACTGATAACTGAAATGATTTGTAGACTTTCAAGCAAGGGTATAGACGCAAAGAACCTAACAGAAGCTGCACACAAACATCCAACAAATATTATGACATGTTTCAAACCCAAGGAAGGCATACCTATGCTTGGGTGATCAAGACTTGCAAGATATGGCTGCCATAAAATACACTACGGATCCATAATTGTATTGATAAAAGGTATAGCCACTGAGGATACATCGTGTATCTATACTCTTATGACCTGAACTGATTGTAGCCACGAATAATACACAGTGGATCTACGAGATGACAAGACATAGCCACGACCAATACAAAGTGGATCCATGTAGCAGTATATGTGTCATTGTTCAAAAGAAACTACTTCACAACCTGGGAAAAGTCCATATAAGAGTGATTACTCAACCTAGGGTCTTATTACCGATCCCAATGTAGTATGAAACTAACCATGTGAATAGATGTATTGATGTCGAACATGGCAAAGACCACTTGATTACTGATCAATGATGTAAACCATTAACAAGCGCGAGGGAGATCACCATTAATGTTAATGATTCCCAAGGTACTCTAGTACATTCCAACGAATGTGAATGGATGAGCTGAAGTCTAACATCTGTGGAATCATCCAATCAGAGSTCAATGATGTAAACCCATTGTCGAACGTGAGGAGGCCTGCCATTGAGCCATGCAGGTCCCAAAGTACTAATTGGTTTCTAAGTCTAGTCCCTGGATAATGTGTTGAAGTTGASAGGAATAGACTCGTCAAAGGAGTGCCTTGATGTATCCCTCATCAATGACACAAAACAGACACARAAATGTAATTGGTAGATCAAATGAACATGGACTGACACGGGTATTGAGACAAGATATTTGTGATGGCTGACTCTCAAGGCAGATACTTCCCTTGAACATTGAGGCACGATAGCAGAAACATGACATCGACCAAAACTTGATGATGCAGTGGATGTTGTGACTTACATCAGGTGAGCCAAAGGAATATAGGAAACTCAAAGGATTGGCTCAATGCATAGGTTCAACGGATTAATATGTGCGCAAAGACAAAGTGTCGTGTTCAAGGGCAACTCTAAGAGTTACTTGGTAATGTTCTCAAAAACTGCTTGGCTTGCTTCTTTCAATTTTTTCCCCCATCCAGATAAACGAGTACATCTTTTTAATTTAACGAGCTCGAGGAGGGTAACACATGCTCAATATAACTCACCTTCAGTAAGTTCCTCTTCCTTTTAACGAACTAGAAGAAGTAAAAGTTCGGTCCCATATGGGCTTGTCGATGTTTGTTTAACGAGTCCAAAGACAGAAAACTTGAAGGTTTTTCATGATTATAGAGTCTGGAAAAACACTTAAAAGAGAACACTCTCAGTTCCTTTTTCGTAAAGTAGTCTGACGAGACCAAAACAGAGATAAACTATCGCTTAACAGACGTTTTCTTCAAATACTTTAATGAGTGTGAAGAGAACAATGTCGCTCGACAATCTTTTCATGTTTAGAGAGTCTGAAAAGAACTTAAAGGTGACTCCAATGTTGTCCTTTTTTATAATGTTAGTCTCGCGAGGCCAAAAAAGAGATAAATTATCACTCGAAAGATGCCCTTTCAAACCTTTTAACGAGTGGTAAAGGAAGCAAGATCACTCGGCAATATTTTCATGTTTAGAGAGTCTGAAAAGAGCTTAAAGGAGACTCCAGGGGGTTCCTTTTTCATGTATCCATACAGGTTCGAAAAAGAGATAAAATTTTACCCAGATGAATTCTCATGTATTTACGAGCACGAGAAAGAACAAATACTAAGCTCGGTATGCCCCTAGCTTGAAAGATAGTGGCTTAATTCCAAAAATATCATCAAAGGCTGGAGACATGCCCTCCAAGATTCAATTCATTCATCGTCTCTAAGGTCGTCACCAATTTCTCTAGTAGATGAGAAAAACTAGAAGGGTGTATGAAAAGAAGGTTCAAGAGAGATCACTGTTTCATTTTTTAACGAGCTTGACACAGGAAAAGAACTATGCTCAGGACCTCTATTTCATTTTTAAACGAGCTTGCTAGAGAGAAGAGAAACTATTCTCGTAGTTTCTTCCTGATCATGGCTTCCTAGAGGATAACTCTCTGGAAGGATACCATGTCAAGGGACAAAACTCGGTCATGGCTTCCAAGAGATCTTCACTGGTTGGAAGATAATCACTTGGGAAGGAACACATGTCGAGGGTCACGATAGGAGTAAGGATATCAGGCTCCAATACCCCTACCGAAGAAATCACCATGTCTACTACTAGATCCAAATAATCAGAAGTTGAAATCATGGGAGACAATAGAAAATTGACATCAGGAGGGGAGATAGACTATATATCTGCCCAAATTTCTTCACGAGGGGGCAAAAAGAGGATCGGTGACGATTATTATCCCAAGGTAATTGGTCAATGCGAAGAATCTCCGGAATAGATTCATCCAAAGGAAAAGTTGGGGAAATGTAGTCGATCGCACACGACAAGGAACTCAACCGTGATTGCAACGAGGAAATGTCAGGTGCCAATAGATGTTGGTCATCTAACAAGGGAGAAATGGATTGGATAGAAATGTATGACGTTTCAGCTGGACTAAGTGGCATGGTGTCACCTGGTGCATTGAATTCCAACAGACAAGGTACAATCCAAGGGTCAGATGATTCCAAAGAGTGATAAGCCGTGGTCGAAATCATATCGATGGTGGAAATATGATGTGTAGGCGGTGGAAGTGGTGTAAGGAAGGTACCCATGAGGCTAGAATCTTTCAGTAAGCCAACACCAACGCTTTCATACGTGATCTTCTGGTCTCCCAAGAAAGGAATATTGTTGGTAGCATGAGCGCGAGCATCGGTCGTGTAGAAATCCAACTGATCAATAGTGACAATTTTGCCTTGATGAGGAAATTGGACACATCAAAAAACTGATGAGGCAACGACAATCATAGCATAAAACCAACTTCTTCCAAGCAACAAGTTGTAATCGAGGGGAGCATCGACCACCTCGACATCAACAGTAACATTTTTTCCACCCAATTGGATGGGCAGGGACTGTAAAATCCCATGGGGATGAAAACCTTGCCCATCGAAGGCGCGTAACATCGTTGGGGATTTGTTGAGTGCTGGTGATTTTAAACCTTTCCAACATGCCAAAGACATGACACAAGTCAAGGCTCCCTCATCCAGAATAGTTCGGTGGATTTGTTGATTGTGAACAACAACATCAACTTGGAAAGCAAGTTGGTGGTAGAGTCGAGACGCATAATTGTCTAGGTTAAACATGATATGGTTGGATGACTCAGGATCAACAACACCAAGAGTGGCTAAGAGCGTTCTACGTTGACTGGGGAAGTGCTATAGAACTTCTAACGCAGACATAGCACACGGTGCTTGAGCCAAATCTTCAATAATGTTGTAGTTCTGGGTAGCACGTGAACTAGGATTAAAGGTGGATTTGTAGATAGTTTTCTTAGGAGGGCGTAAGACAGATTCGAACATGGGTTTCTCAATCTGGAGTGGTCCAGACGGAGGATTAACCGATGGAAGACTAATGGAGGATGATGATGGATCCAATAAAGTACCGATACCGTTACTGTCTTTTCCTTTGTCAGGGTTACCCGGTGTGTCATATGTCTTAGAGTGAGTGGTCAAATTGATCCCATTAAACATATAAATATGTGCACTTGACGAGGCCTCATCATTAGGATCACTAGAACTACCCCCAGGAGAGGGGGTTTGAGCAACCATGGATTGTTGCTGCGGAAAAGGTTGAGTAAGCACAGCGGGTTGTGATTTCCCTTAGAAAATTTTATCCACTTCATTGCGAAGTGGACAATATCGAGTGTAGTGATCGTCACCACAAATGATACACGGGAATTTCAGTTTCTGTTGTGGTTGCTTTTCGGTAGCAGGTGTTTGATTTTTGGGTTGTTCATTATTATTTTTTGATTTATTCTTTGTCTTCNAAAAGGTTGAGTAAGCACAGCGGGTTGTGATTTCCCTTAGAAAATTTTAGCCACTTCATTGCGAAGTGGACAATATCGAGTGTAGTGATCGTCACCACAAATGATACACGGGAATTTCAGTTTCTGTTGTGGTTGCTTTTCGGTAGCAGGTGTTTGATTTTTGGGTTGTTCATTATTATTTTTTGATTTATTCTTTGTCTTCTTCTTACCTCTGGATTGTTGTGAAGGGGCAAATTGAACTGCATTCACCTCAGAGATCTGAGTTTGGGGGGAGGTAGAGGAGGGTGTAGTCGATTTGGAAAAAGATTGAGTTTTGACGGAACCGATAACACCATCCGCATGAGATGAGGATGACGGCTTAGAAGGATCGGTATTAGCTTGAGAAACATTTGGAAGAAAATCATACAAAGTACC
Organism: Picea mariana; assembly: GCA_032191745.1. Taxonomy (NCBI): domain Eukaryota; kingdom Viridiplantae; phylum Streptophyta; class Pinopsida; order Pinales; family Pinaceae; genus Picea; species Picea mariana. Next base: position 301,439 of record JASDQU010104098.1, read on the forward strand.
AGATTGGCAATAAACCAAATCTAAGTAATGAGCCCGAGCGATGTCTTGTTCCTCTGTGACCGCACCACCCATAGCGACATCATGAGCGATCGGGGGTAACAATGATTTAGTAAACCATTCCGCCAATAGTATGTCAGGAATGAATTCCTTGATCATCCTTCGTCATCGCCTCCACTCATGAATATGGTCAGAGATATGCACGGAGTTAGTTTGACAAAGGGAGGTCAAGAGTTCAATACCCGTCTCGTAGCGAATAGAAAGTTGAAAGTGCGTGAGGAAAGACATGGAAAGGGAATTGAAATCATGAAAAGAAGCACATGGTAGTTCAATGTACCACTTTGCTGCCGAACCGGTAAGTGTTCGCTGAAATAGACGCAAACTTATAGAATCATCCATGAGGGAGTTTGATGAACACCACAAATTGAAAATCATCACATGGTTGTTTGGATCATTGCCAGGGTTTCCATCAAATTTTGGAATATCATAAGCAAGCTTTGCTGGAATGACTGGCCAAACCAGTGAATGAGAAATATGATCATTAGTTAACCGAGACAAGTCTGGGAGATCCAGAGTCGCAAGGAAAGGTGGTTGTCGGTTAATTTGCGAATGATACTAGTGCAGCATAGGAACACCAGTAGGACCATAGACTGTGTTAGGTGGATAGCTGTAACCAGTAGGTCCTCCTACATATGGTTGTTGCTGGCCAGGATAAGAAGGATTCGATGGTGCATGAGAAACATTGGCATAATCCGGTGGGTTCTGAACATTATAGGCCAGGTGATTTATTTTCCCGTGAGGATTATCAACATTTTTCCCTTGAGAATGGTAAGGAGTAGATCCCAGAGGCAGATACACATGAGGCCCATGAGGAGGATAAGATTGTGGTCCCGGAGAACTCCAGGTGGTGTTTGGGATGCCGCCCGGATAAGATTGCCAGTAAGATGTTCTGGAAGGGACAATATTGGATACTCCTCCTAGTGGGTTATTATACAAGTGCCCCCCAATGTGGGTTTGGGTAAAAATGCCTCCTGAAGATACTCCCCGAGATTGTGAAGGGTTTCTAGCAAACGAGGGTTACCCCCCTTCCAGCGGTGGATTTACGATCGGGGTGTGACTGACAAACGGAGGTTGCCCTCCAGGAGGAGCATGAAAAGTGGGTTGTCCCCTRGGAGGGGTAGGCCTGCCATGGAAAGGTAGTCCTTCAGGAGGGAAAGGTTCATTGGATGGTGGTTTCCCTCCAACTGGTTGTGTTTGGCCAGTAGGAGTCTGCGTTCTYGGGTGAGAAGATGTCCCAGTAGGATCGTGTGGAACATGTGGAGCTGTAGAGTAAAAGCTTGTAGAAACCGGGGTAGAGATTGAAGTTCTTTGGGGATGAGTGGAGGTGATGAGTCTAGCATTAGGATGGACTTGTGTTGGTGTAGCAGTAGGGTGAATAACCTGATCGATTGGGTGATTCATGGTTTGACCAGATGGTCTTGTTTCACTAGGAGGGTCATGAGGTTGAAAGGGTTGTCGAAAGGATTCGAAATGTTCATAGAGATCGCATCCCGATGAAGTCCTCCATATAGAATGAGAAGGTGTGGGATTGGTTCTACTGCGGTGCTAGGATGAACAAGATTCCTGTATTTGTCACCAAAGATTGGTTCTGTGGATCCCATATATGTTTCAGTAAAGATCCTCTCCGGTAATCATGGGATCTCTTCTTATATGACGTTCCCAAGGGAGTCTAAATGAACCAAAAGTGGTTCAAGAGGGGTTACTGACACAGATGTAGTGGGATTTTCAACCGTGACCAAAGCGCCTTCAGAGTTATCTAACGAAGGAGCAATAGCACTTCCAGCATCAGATTGATTTTCTACCACTCTACAGTAGTCGTCTTCTGGAGGGTTAGGAGGTAAGGGTTGATAGCCTTCCAGAGGCAGCCCTTGCATCCTACGTGATCGGCAAAGACCTTTATTGTCTATGGGCTCAATTGTGGAGAAAAATAGAACACACTGAAAATCTAGGGCCAACTAACAAAAAACAACAACATGTGCTCATAAAATCTAGGAATCAACCAAGTAGACAAAAATTCTCTCGATGATCGCACTAGTTTGTGATTAAATCCAACGTCGCATGATCAAGTCAAGAAGGGGCTAGGATATTGTGGAACAGTTACAACGGTGACCTGCTTAACGGACTTTCACCTTGGTGCAAGCTTCCATGCAGTAATTGTGGATTTACCCTCCAAGGAGCCCGAGTGAGTTTGACCAATGTCTATTCGAGGTACAGTGAGACTTCCCTTCACCGTCACCTTGTGTAAGTACCTAAAGATTATGGCAACTAAATACACCAATTCGCAGTGAGTCCCTGGGAGGGTACAGTCAATAGTCCGATCCGAAATGTATGGGCAGGATAACAAGTCTGAAATCAACCTGAGAGGCTCCCACACATAATCGTGGGTATACCTCCAAGTGAACGATTCGACCACTACAAACAGTTAAACCATGGAGGGATAATATTTGTAATTCGCTCGAATGCAACCTCGTGCGTAACCCTTGTGTGAGAGGGGGATCCCAAAAAACCAATACGACAATTGGATTTGACTCTCCCTAGCTCAGGATGCTAATGTTTGTTTTGAAAACTTTGGAGAGTTGTACTCACAGCCTAATCCAGAGTGCTAACCCTAGACTACTATTGGTGGAAGATCCTAAAAACAAAAATGTTCTAGATAATTTTTAATTAGCGTTCGTTTTACAACTGTTCTTTACTCAAAGAGTGCACGAAAGTGAAACTGATGGAATGAGGACTCAATTCTCAAAAAGATGCATAAAAGATGATAAGTAATCGTTTCTTTTCAATGAACGCCTATTTAAGGGAAAGAGGAGTCATTTTCACTTTCAAACACTAATATGAAACATCCTCAAGTCAATTGGTTATCAATCGAATCCAATGCAATGCTAAAACATTCTCAAAAGCGCCTTCTAATATGCAAACCAATCACTAAAATGTATCTTTTGTCGTTTGTATGTGAATGATGATTAATTCAATGCAAAGAATTCTCTTGCTAATTGCCCTTTTAGATCAAGGAGATTCGGACAAGGATGAGCAAATTTCACACAAACAACACACCCTTTTGCTATCAAACAAGAGAAAGAAAACCAAAAATGCCAAAGGAAGGAGAAAGAGATTGGAGTCGCCAATTTCTGTTGAAGGAAAATCTCCCTACGGATAGGTAGATCTCCTCTTGAGAGCTAGACTCTTAACTCTTAAGACAGAAGATTCTTATCATGGACACTGTCTTCCTTTAAAGTCTAGATAAACTAATGTGTGAGGAGGAAGGATAAGAGAAGTACCTTTTACCGGTGTTTGTCCCTGCACGGTCTGAGTTGAGCTCCAATCTTTCGCTCCTCGATAAGCCCTGTAGACAAACAGGATACAACCAACTTCCTACCTTGTTGAGATTAGCTTAAAATAGATCTATCTACTTAGAGACAAGTTCATGTGAGATTAAACACAAACTAGAAAGAAACAGGCCGAGCATATTATATTGATGAGAACAATAACGAAAGAAACTTACAACCGTAGATGCGAGCACAACCACTTCGTCAAGTCTTCCTTGTCTAACCCTTGCTCAAAATACCCACGATCAGAATGACAATAGCTTCACTGATTATTCTCCACTTCACTGTGTGTTTCCTATGAGATCATAGGTTTCATGCTTCCAATCCTTTCCTATGAGATCATAAGTTTGGTATCATTCTCCATCTCGATCACCTTTTCACCATAAGAAAGCCTGCTTATATAGATTTAGAGAGGCTCAACCCCTTGAGACATATTTGGGGTAAGTTGAGGATTTTCCTCCTTGAGTTAGGGATCTTCCCTAAGATCATGGTTGGACTAGGGATTCGAATCCAACTGCCTTCCAAGATTGAAAGATATTTCCCCCATTATTCTCAGCAAACCAACTACTGCCTAGAATAGATAGCGCTCCTCCAAAAGGGTTGTCAGAGTGTTATAACGCTCCCTAGTAAGGTATAGGGGGGTGCCAGCACTCCTAACAGTAGTAGTGCTCCTCCAAAATGGAAGACAAGTGTTACAACGCTCCCAGATAGTCTATAGGGGGGCACCAGCACTCCTGAGAGAGGTGTAGGGGAGCGCTCTCCTCTAAAATCTCAATTTTTGTGGTTCTTTCAGATGGAAAGAGGTACATAACTATGTTGACGCATTTCTCTTTTTCCAAATCAAGTGTTTGATGTGTTTCAAGTGTCTTTATGATGTCATTATAGGTACGACATAGGCCTTATGGAAGTATGATTTTCCTGACACTTGCGACACTTGTGAGCAAAATGTGACACTTGTAATGATGACACTTGCGACACTATCGAAGTGAGTAATTTTTATGTGTAACAACCTAAGATTCATCACGGTGCTTATGTTCAGAATTGTTCCTTCTCTGTTTTATTTGCTTATCTTACAAAAATTTTCTAAGAGAAGTGTTACTGGAATTCATCTTTGTTTGGTGATACTTTTACCACAGAATATGCTTGTTGTGTATTTATGATTCTTTGTTACATAATTCATCCATTTCTAGATGCTATGTTTAAGCTATTAGATTTATGTGTTGATTCTTCTCTAACTGCATGTAGGGATTCACCCATGATTGTGTGCCTCCTATGTAGTGTTTTTTGTTTATGTTTTCATAGTTTTCCTTCCATGATTCATCTTTGGTTAGATTCCTTGTTTTGTTTCCCACCTCTTGTCATTCTTCTTCTAAAGCTTCCATAAGATATCCATCCTCTGCTATATGCCTCGTATTGTAGTGGGCTTTACTCTCTTTCAGACCACCTCTACATCATTTTAACCTGCTGAACAAGGTGCCTATTTTGCCTCAGTGTTTCAGGGAGGTTTTCAGCCTTTGTTAAACTCTAAACCATTGAATTTCATGTCCTGACTCCATTTCCCAATGGCCTATTTTCTTTAATCCAACTAAACCATTTAAAAAACCAAACATTGTACTATTATAAATAGCCTAAAATTACCACCAAACAAAGCTAAATCATACAAAGAGATCCCTCTTTGAGTCTTGAAGGGCTAGATCCTTGAATCCAAAGTGGTTTTGTAGTTACCTCTGCCCGTTTCTTCTTCAGCATGAGAAATTACAGAGTGCTAACAGTTACCATATTCATATCATTTCTCCAAGGTTAATCCATGTTCCAAGAAATTTGTAGAAGGTTTTGGAAGGATTTCTCAGCTTGTTGTGCAGATTTTAATCGTAAAAAAAAATTAAATTTAAAAAGGCACCTACAAGAAAGTTCGCAGTGTGTGCTATCAAAGGCACCACGAATTGGTAATTTGGGATAGTTTGTAGCAAATTAGTACCCAACAGAGTAATGTTTTCATCATAAAATAGTTCTTATGAATTTTTTTTGGTAGATGAATCATAATATCATGGACTTGTTGACAAAAAATAATCCTGACCTAGTTCGTCGTTTGAGAGAAAAGTTGAAATCATCACCTACAAGAAAGTTCATAGCGCATGTTGTCAAAGATGCTGCAAACTCTAATAGTTTGATAAATCCGAGTTGTAGGAGGGTTGCCAGCTGTCTTAGGGGGTTCAAATGGTTTCCTAGGAGGTATTTGGACATGAGGGACATGTGTTCTATCACCATATCAAGAAACATGACCTATTTTGAAAGACATTTATCACAATAGACAAGATAAAAAAAATAGGAGCTAGGTAGATTTTTTGTTTCATCTTGTTATAAAAACTCCTAGAGAAATGGAATCCAATGCAACCACTTGGGATTCAACTTGTTTAGAGTAGGAAGGATTGATACACTATAGATATCATGGGTTTTTTTGAGGAATGGGTGCGATTCATGATCCAAAAGAGGAGAGGGCTGGAGGAGCAATTTAGCTGCTTATTCATAAGCCCGAGGGCCTGTTTGTAATCAACATTTCTTCCATTAAAGATTCATGAGAATTTTTTATCATATTGTATTCTTTTTTTTCCATTTCTCTTTCCATCCTCTTGCTTGAACATATTTTAGGTTTTGAGGATCATATATGTCATTGATTGATGGATTCATGAACAATAGATGATCTCTTGTAGCTTGCCCATTAAATCATTGTTTATTGTTTAAGCAATCTTTATTTTGTTTGCAGAGAGGATATATGTACGATGCATGTTCTTCCTTTTTTCATATTGTCTATGCTTCTACCAATAATTATATATAACCTTTATCTGGTGTACAGTTTGATTTCCTTTAATCTATAGGATGTTATGAATCCATGCCTAATGGAATGCCTCTACAAACAATTTGTTGCCCTCTCCCTTTCTTACTCAGTCTTGTTGATCCACTCAAGTATAAACTTGTTTTAATCATTTGTATTATGATGGGTACTAGGCTTGTTCTTGAAGAATTCTAAGAATAAGTCTTGGTGCTAACAACCACCACATCTCTTCTCAGAGATTAGATACCACCATTCAAGCAAGATTGTTTCATTCTGCATTTTAGATTTTCAACATATTTCGTTATTGAATAAAATTTAAACTTCACTGTATCTATGTTATTTTTCTTTGTATATCTGTGTTAGTGTTATATATATATGTGTGTGTTTCATTTAATTCCACTCATAAGTATGGATTATTGTGGTGGGTTGGGGTTTTTCATGCCTTGGTCTGTTGGTTGGCGGTTTTCATTTTCTCTGGGTTCCATTTTATAATACATGATACATTTTAAAAATACAATTTAATAAGTGGATTTATAACAAAGGTATTACAAAGAACAATTTTATTTTATCCCAACAAAATCATTAATATAATTTTGTGTAAAACAAAGAAAAACTATGTGTTATCTTTATAATGAACTTGAAAAAAACCTATACAAGATTAGTGTATTGTTGAGATATTTTCATTCAAGTATTAATTATGTGTAGTAAACCTAGATAATAAGTATTCAATATCATTGGTATTTACATCCATAACCCATGAATAATTCTTTTGTATTTTTTGCAAAGCCAAGAGGAAATGACAAAAAATCAACCATACCTTTCTTCAAATGGACACGGTGACAACATCTTCAGGTTTTTCTCTTCCTCTATTAGTCTTGTTTTCTTTCTCCAATTGAGAAAATCATGAGCGCGGTGTGCAAATGAGAAGAAAATGCACCCGCTGTCCCTTAAAAATCTGGCACAATAGGAACATGTGCACATTCCTGAGAAGACACACATGTTCCCATAAGCGTGCGTTCCTGCTGACCCCCTTGCCACTTTTTTTTCCACCAAATTTGTGCACTCACCCTATATGTATATATATATATATACACATACACACACACACACACACATAGAGAGGGGGGCGTATATCAACCAAGAAATAGAGAGAGAGAGGGGTGCTAGGGAGAGAAAGAGTAGGAGGGAGAGAGAGAGGGAGAGGGAGGGATGGGGGTATCATAGAGAGGGAAAGAATGAAGGTAAGAGAAA
>JASDQU010104098.1:309005-326910 GCA_032191745.1 Picea mariana
ACACACACACACACACACACTATATATATATATATATATATATATAAACACTAATTTTTTTTTTTGTAAGTAAGTAAAATATATTAAGTGCCTCTCAGAAGAAAAATATCATATTAAAATACAAGATGTTCGAACTGAAGAGAACAGGACTGCCCCAACAGAGGGGAAACCAATCCATGTTCCCAGAATCACCAAACTGTTCAGTGTTACTATTGTCTATTGAAAACATAAGAGTTATTCCTATATACTCCGCCAAAACTGGAAGGGAGTTGACAGAAATACACCTGACACCCTGCGACATAACTGACATGCTAGACACCCGGAGAGTAATTGGGCCACATGGGTTGGAGGTCTCCTATCTAGGGCTCCTCCTCTATGTAAGTAATCTGGTCGGCCCAATTCTTGTTTCCCTCCCCTTCATCCGCTGTGTGATCAACTTTGCTGCCTGAGTTTGCGCTCGTATCTTCTTCCTTCTTTGCATCTGCAGCTGCTTCCTCTCGCACGTTCGGTTCCTGCATTGGAGAGTCCTCAGTCTGTCTAGAGGCAAGGGAGTCCTACAGGGAGGTGAGGGTCCTAAGGAAGAGGTCGAACTTGACGTCCGTTTCCTGGAGATGGAAGTTGAGGTCTTCCACGCCCTGGCGAATACTAAAGACCAGATGATAAAGAGCCGCTAGGCTATCCCAAAGCTGCGCAGAGCTCAAAGAGTCCCGGGGGAGAGGCCCAGCCCCTCGAGAGGTCTGTGGGGGGTCGGGCTCAGGGGCAAAGGGAGGCACCGGAGGGTCGCAAGGGCGGCGAGGGGGGGGACTGACAGTTCGGGGCACCAGCGCCCTCGAATTGGATTGCTCATGCACCATGCGACGAGAGGTAATTGAGAGATGGCCAGACTGACTGCGAGAGGAGGAGCTCAAAGAGGACGATTCAGAGCGGGAGATGGAGGGACGCCGAGGCTTCCAGGGTGAGCCTCGCCTTGGCCTCCCCCGTGGATGCGTCATGGTCCAACAAAAACTGTAGGCAGAAGTGATACGGTGCACACTGCGGGAGTAGAAAGAAGTGGAGGATACAAAGCCGAGCTTATGCCAATGCCACTGCAGAGCAACCTCTGCTAGCGACCAACTGCAAAAAACAAACCACATTGTAATCAACTGCATGCTATGAAGCCAAAACAGAGGAGCAGTTGCGTTAATGGGCGTATTAAAACCCATTCGTATCGAATTTACGGTGCAATTAAACGCCGAGGGGAGGCACGATCCTTTCACGTGCCCCCACATCCTGTGGCCCGTCACCCTCCTCCATCGGCTGCCGCATAGACCGCACTATCACCCGATCCGGGGGTATATAAACACTAATTTAAAATGCACAAGTTTCATTATAAACGTGGTGTAGAAAAGTCGATATAAATTTTATATGCATTTAAATGTATTATGGTAAATTAATTATAAAGATTGCTGGATAGCAAGAATAGAGATAGATCATATTTAGGCATCTTTAAGACATTACGAATTTGGCATCATATTGGAAGAACATGAATATACATTATTGGAAGAATATGCATCGTAAGTAATCGTCGAATTATTTGTTTAAATTACCTTCTTATTAATGAAGGCTACAATGAGAGTAGTTTAGTTTATTAAATTATTTATTTATTTTATATTATTAATAAGAAAGTTATAACTTTATTAATATTCATTAGGGTTGACCATGAGTCTGTATGCTTATTAATTTTTGTATTTATTTGGTAGAATTATTAATCTTAGATATATATTGAAATCAGAACTGAAATTAGATAGAATGAACACTTTAAATAATAATAATAATTTTAAGGTTAGTTTTAGACATCAAATATTTGTTTGAGATTATTTTATTTGTGGGACAAGAAATTTTATTTGGTAGAATTATTAATCTTAGATATATACTGAAATCAGAACTGAAATTAGGTAGAATGGATACTTTAAATAATAATAATAATTTTAAGGTGAGTTTTAGACATCAAATATTTGTTTGAGATTATTTTATTTGTGAGACAAGAAATTTGTTTGATTGCTAAAGTTTTGGATTTTAACTTGTAACTTTCAATGAAAAAACTAATTATTACGAACTGATAGAATATACACACATGATTTATTTATTGTTGCTATCTCAAACTTCCCTGGAAACTTCTGTGAAAAGTGTTAATTTCTACGCTTTTATTTTTCTCTTTCAAACTTCCATGGAGACTTCTGTAAAAGGTGCTTATTTCTACGCTATTTTTGCTCTTTCAAACTTCCATGGAGACTTCTGTTAAAAGTGCTAAATTCTACGCTTGAGGAAATTCTCACATGGTTTATTTTTTATCTTTCAAACTTCGATGGAGACTTACGTAAATAGTCATTAATGAAAGTATCGGATTTTCCCATGGCAGTATTGGAGATTCCCATGGCATCTGCTGAAGCGAGGCATTTCCCTTACGTCGTTGTTTTGACAAGAGAAGTGGCTTTCTCATATTAATCAGATTCTGCAGGTTGTCTAACCGGACAGGATTGTTTTCTAGTAAGGTCGTTTTCTTCCGTCCTGTAATTACAAGCACAGTGTCTGACAGAGCAGTTGGGCTTGAAGATTTTGTATTAGCAGACGTGCAATATTTATGGCCTCATAGTCTCCGGTGTCATCATTCTCAAACAAAAGACATGGGTTAATACACTATCAATTTCTTGTGAAGATTTCAAAAAAAGAATTGAACAAAAAAAAATTGAACATTGGAAGTTTAAATTAAGTTTTTTGCCTTGACATAAATCTGGACGAAATCATAATTTTAGTTTCTGAATGTATAAATGAATTTAGCATGTTGAAAAATCACTGAAGTATTTCACTCTTAGCCACTCAAATCTGTCCATCTAACAAGTTCTAACCTGATTAAACATTTTTTATTTTATTTTTTATATAAAAAACATTTCCCTGATTTATTATTAATTTAAAAAAATTTACATCAATAAAATCAATAAATTACATCAATAAAATCAATAAATTAGTTAATTTAAATCATACTTTAAAAACTACACTTATATAATGACATAACATATATTAAAAAAAATAGATTAAAAACTGATCATAATTTTAAGAGAAATAAAAACTTATTATCTATTTTACATTATTAATATTAAAAAAAAATGATTTTTATCTTTTTAATTAATTAAATAATTATTAATAATGATGATGATGATTAATATTTAGTGAAGCTGAATTGGTCTATGAAACTTTAAGAAAGTAAGGCATTACTTGCAATTCTTTAAATTTTACTTTGTATCTCAAATTCCTAATTATTATTATCATTGTGGTTTCTATTCCTAACAATAGCTTTTCAATTTATAATTATTACTCATTTTCCTTCCTTCGTGACTTTTTTTTACCTTTTGAACTTCATTTCTTATGTTAAATTGGTATTCATGAATGAGGTTATCATCGTTTTAAGCTTGGAGATTTATTGAGTATGCCATATTTATTGTCATTACAAAGTAATTTGATATGAATCAACCTATCTTTATGTTTGATTAAATTTTTCCTAACCTCCTTGTTTCTATTCTATGATCTAAGTTGTTTCAATTTGTGATTTATTTTTTAGTTATTTTTTTTACTATTGCTAGCTTTTCCTTGTCTTGTTGTTTTTTTATACCAAAAATTATGAAGTCAACTAGATTGTTTTTTTATACCAAAAATTATGAAGTCAACTAGATGAGGTTGTTCATTTCCTCTTTGATTTGTTTGATATCCAATTTATTTTCGAAACCAATGAAGGTCAAATTGTTTGTTAGTTTTTCTTCTAGCTTTTTAATTCGATTTCTCATGTTGAGATTTTCTTTTACCTCTCCTTATCCAGTTATTGTTTTTTTTTGTTTTTTTTTTTTTTCCATTTTTTGTATTGGATCCTCAATTTTTTACAAATGAGTCTTTCTATTCTCTATCTGTATCTAAATATTGTCTTCTAACAATCTAAATTTTTTATCAAGCATTGTCTCTAACTCTTTTGAAGTTTCACTTCTCTCTCTATAAATCATTTTTCTAATAATTCTATATGTTCATAAAGACTTTCAGATTCTAAAATATCTAGTGAACTATTTATTAAAAAGAAAAGAAAAAATAAGTAAGAGAAAGATCATATACATCTTATTTATCAAGAATAAAAAACCATTATTCAAATTTTAAACCCCCTCTCCCTTCCATGGAATTCACCGTTCTTGTTCTTGTTCACATTCATATTTACATTCACATTCACATTCACATTCACATTCACATTCACATCCACATCCACATCCACATCCACATCCACATCCACATCCACATCTCACCTCTCAGTATAAATCTTGACATTATATACTTCATTAATTTACATTCACATTCACTTTTAAGTAAAATCTCAATTGTATATACCTCATTAGTTTACATTCACATTCAACGCTCTATAAATATCAATTGTATATACTCATTAGAAACCCTTACCTTAAAAACCTTTCACTATTCAAATTCGGTGAAACCATTTAATAAATTTAATTTAAATGGTTTCTTTATTATTCATCAATTTTTTGAGATTGATTTTTTTTACCTTAATAATATTCATAATATTATTGTGGTTTCAAACTTAAAAAACTAATATTGTGGTTTCAAACATAAAAATCAATATTGTGGTTTCAAACTTTTATATATATATATATATATATATATATATATATATATATATATATATTATTCCAACTTTTAAAACTTGATAAATGTTAAAAACACTTAATAATATTCATAATAACATTTTGGTTTCAAACTTAAAAATCAATATGTATATTATTCCAACTTCTAAAGTTTGAGAAATGTTAAAAAAAAATTATTAAAATTTGTGAATATTAAAAAATAAAAAATATAATTAAAAAAAATCATTTACTAATTTTGAGTAAAAAATCATTTACTCAAATGTCTCTCTTTTATAATTAATCTTTATCCTTATAAATATCATATTATTATTATCAAGATTATTATATCGATTTTAAATACATATATTTCTTCTTAAAATGTTGCAGGTTCAAATCAAGGTTATAGGTTCAAATTCAAAAGGGGTAGGGTATGTATATCTCTGTATATTTTTCATGTTTTTTTCATGTTATTCATGAAAACAATCTACAAGTGGTTTCTTATCACATAATTCTTTAGTTCCAACTTGAATACCGTCACTTGCAAGAAAGTTATTGATGTGTTGTATATTATCTTCAACAAAACACAGATTTTCAAACACATTCGTTCATGCAGCCAAACTACTCAGTGATACTGTGTAGAACTTTCATAATGGAAAATATGTTGAAGTGTTAGATAGAGACTAGAGATGATAATAGTGGGGAGATAATATCTTGTTAAAATTGAATAGAATCTCGACTACAGTAGGCGTTTCTTCTCATGCAAATAGATGGGAATATGGGAATTGTGAATCAATAGGTGAAGATTTATATCTTCCATTGCAAGGGAATGCACTCCAAATCACTGTATGTGATCGAATCATCAAGAATTTTTAATTTCCTCAACATCATACACTTTTTAGGATTGACATGACTTACCATTGTTCCTGTCACCTTTGCATTTGTTTTCTCTTACTATTTAAAATAATCTCATAAAAGTGGTTTTGAGTGCTTCTTTTGAGCAATAGAGAGATCTTCCCATGTTATTGGTTCTTCTTCTTTTCTCTAATGAAATTCTCACTTAGCCACTAAAAACTAAATTCAGAGCCAATCAAACATGCTATAGTCTACACTTATTCCCCACTCACTTCACCAACATGGTTAAATTTATGTTCTTTCTTCTCATAATTATACAAATATATATGTCTTTAGAATTGCTACAAGGACTTTGTTCTTTATGTATGCTTCTCACAACAACCCAACAAAGTCAATGAGAATCATAATTCTCTTGTAGTCACCAGGTGTTGAATAAATTATTGTCATTGATGTCAATCGTAAGTAAGTATTCAAATATAAATGTGACTTTAATAAATACAAAAGATAAAAAGTTAAGTGAGAGTGGACTATATGTAAAAGTGGAGTAAACATGAAAGTGGATTAAAATAAACATGAAAGTAGATTAAAAAAAATGTAAAGGTGAAAGTGGATATTATGTAAAAGTGGAGTAAATATGAAAATGAATTAAAAAATGTAACACCCTGTTTCCCCCAGTCTGTAAAAATAACTATATTGGCCAAGAACTATGGCAAACTCAAAGATGTGAATGTTTGATTTGACAGACCTTTGCATAAAAGGTCGACAAATGTAAATTATATAATGAATATGTGTTGCATGACTGCTGGGAGGGGGATGTGCTAAAAGAGACCACGATGGCTAATGAGAGGTGGTGGAAGGGACCTGGAATGGTTGCACTAACTTCCACTGAGCCAGTGTCGTACTAGATTTTACTTGCTCAAAGACCAAAGAAACTCTATGATCCTGGAATGGATTTCCAGTCAGATTGGTAGGTGGGGAGGCTCCTCAAGAGTTAATGAGGGGATGGGGGTGAACCGCCCATCCGTAATAGCTCTCAGACCTAACCATGGACGACGAAAATCGTGCCACACGCAATCCTGCAGATAAAAAGGTTGAAAGAATTGTGTGGTGGAGAGGGTAGTCGAGGGGAGAGCATGCATGACAGGGATCGCGGGAGAGAATTGGAGAAACCCTGGAAACACAGGGAGTTCTGAATATCAGGATAAGGAGAGTAACCTTCGTTCTGGATTATTTCCCCGTATCAGGAGAAGGAGAGTAACCTTCGTCCTGGATTATTTCCCTATATCAGGAGAAGGAGAGTAACCTTCATCCTTGATTTTCATTGAGTTGGAAGTAGGAGACTGAACCTCAAAGCATCGTGGTCTAGCTCGGGGGTGGCTAGTGGTAAATCTGTTTGGAATCACTGAGCCTACGGTTGGGTGGAAACAAGAACCCTTCTCAACAGTTGCATCACGCCTGGTAGATTTGATAAGTGTTTTATACCTTGTATTTCAAACTGAATATCGTGAATACATGCTTATATTTATATGCCCATAATAATTTCTGTGTGGAATGATTGCCTGGTGTTTTAAACTAGAAATAATGGATGCATGTGTATGCTTATATTTCATTGTTGGTTTATGTACAAATGGTTAAGTCTAGGGCATGAGTTCTCTCCACCGAGAATCGTTTGTTTGCTTGATTCACATAATATTCTGGGAAGGCCCCTCGAGAGTACTCTTCCCCGGGCATTACCCCATAGACCTTGGAACCATGCTGAACCTTTACCCAGAGACTCGACTAAGGTTCAGGATGATTGCCCAAGAACCGTCTGAAGGTTCATGCGATCTAGGTCTGGAAACCTTATGCAAGGAAGGATAGCTCTCTAAGGTCTCGCAGTCGTGGGAGTTTGAAGCCCCAAAAAGTTGAATTTTGTGATTCAAGCTTAGAAGGGATAGCGAGCCGAATTATAGAAAGAGAGAATACCCTATCATTTGGTAGACGAACGGTCAGAATCCTTTCGGGAATACCCCAGATCCGTCGAGACCGATGGATCTAGAGAAGGAGCGCAGGCATTAACACCTCAACCCTTTCAGCCTTCGCATGTAGCGATGGGATCCCGGACTGTAGATCAAAGGATCTGATGGATCCCTATTAACCGTCGATCTTAGCCTTTGTATAGGTAGGAGAGTAGCATTTCACTGACTCGCAACTTCGAGTGGTCAAGGGTAGGGTTGCATGAACTCACTATTCACGAGATCGCGACATGATTGTGATCGTTGGATCCAAGGCACGGGAGAACCGTTGGATCAAAACTTTCATGGTTATCACCTATCGAGAGTTCGAAACTTGAGGGAGTTTCTTTTCGATTGTAGAAGTCGCGAAGTGTCAGGCGTCGAGGACTTATGAAAAAATGTTACGCATCCGTAAGTGGGGACCATGTGGTTTACAGGTGTCATAACAATAAGTGCCCAAAGAAAGGTGGGAGCAGGTGATAGGTGATGGAAATATGTCATTGGGGAAAGAGTCAACCCATTATTGACTTATCGTATCTCGGGGATTCGTGGAGGAGGATCACGAGGGCTCAACACTCCAACTCACGAAGTCGCGAGATGCAAGTAGCGTTAGTATTTAGCCTAGGAAGCGGGTGATCGGTGGTGGACACTTGTCACCTGGGAAAGAGCCATCCTATTGAATTATTGTGGCGTGGGGTTTCGCAAGATGAATAAGTTGCACCTTGATCGCTAAGGCCGCGAGACATCGAGAGCCGAGGTCTCATTCGACGGGTGGCGACAACACAGCTCGTGAGCAGAGTATAGCAGAGGAGACAAGTGGTGGGTGTATGTCGCTCTGGTAGATTCCACGTAACGTTGACCTCTTGCATCTCGGGAATTCACAAAGAAGGAGCACGAGGGCTCAACACCCCAACTAGCGAAGTTGCGAGTGGTGCTAGTGTTTGGCCTAGCCTGCGTTTACATGTAGTAGGCACTAGTGAGGAGGGAGCCATACCTATATCGTATCTCGGGTATCGGTGTTTGGAGAAAGGGGAGTCGAGAGTCTTGATTCCTGACTCGCGAGTTGCGAGAGGCACTTGCACTAAGGCCAGCTTGTGGTCATTTGGAGGAGGATAAGGGAAGAGAGGGTCTACGCTAGGCCCCATAAAAGTCTCGAGGATTCTGTCCCTCGAAGAAAATGAACAAAAAACTAGGTTGTCATAGTGGGTGTGTGTCAAATTGGTATCNAGGAGGGAGCCATACCTATATCGTATCTCGGGTATCGGTGTTTGGAGAAAGGGGAGTCGAGAGTCTTGATTCCTGACTCGCGAGTTGCGAGAGGCACTTGCACTAAGGTAGCTTGTGGTCATTTGGAGGAGGATAAGGGAAGAGAGGGTCTACGCTAGGCCCCATAAAAGTCTCGAGGATTCTGTCCCTCGAAGAAAATGAACAAAAAACTAGGTTGTCATAGTGGGTGTGTGTCAAATTGGTATCAGAGCATGGTTACAACACTTGGCCTGCTTGAGCTCATGATTGAGTTGCGCAGAAACTCCATTTGAAGTACTCTTAAAATGAGTAACCCTTTATCTTAAACCCCTTTAGCAAAAGCCAAAGTTAAGAATGAAAATTCCTATTGTGTGTATGCACTTGAGAAATATGAATTATGCGTTGATTGTGAATGAATATAATGTTGATTGACAATAAGTGTTTTTCTTGCACAACAAGCAGACGATCAACCACGGGAAACTGTAGACACATAGAATGGTGATGCACCACGAAGTGGGGGATGGATCTCACATTAGAGATGAAGAGTCTGACGAAAGGAGAGCGGTAGAGATCCCTCCCAATCTAGCTGAGACTATGATAAGCCTCATGGTTGAACTACAGAGCTGCAAGGATGACAATGAGAGGTTGATAAAAGAGAAAGAGAAGCAACAAAAATTAATGCAGACTTGTTGCAGAGTTTATCCGACATACAAAGACAATTGCATCATGGACCTGACACTAGTCACGCAGACCGACGACAGACAAAGAAAAGTCAAAGTCCACCTAAGATACGAAAACATGGTCTTTTAAGTGGCCACACTGGGAAGAGCACCTCAAGAAAGGTCCACCCCAAAGATAAGGGACAAGCATCAGACGATTCCTCTGGAAAGGAAACTGACGACTCAGAGGGATCTTCTAGTAGCAGAACTAGTTCTTATTCCTGAAGGAAACAAAAGAAGCAAAAGCATTCCAAAAGTCATAATCTTGAAGAATTCAAGAAGGCCAAAGCACCCTCTTTCAATGGTGAAATAAAGAAGGGGGAGGAAGTGGAGGCCTGACTACTTGGACTAAAGAAGTATTTCTGAGTCCATGACTTCTTAGAAAACTTGAAGGCCCGAGTAGCCACTTTGAACTTGAATGGAAAGGCTTCCATTTGGTGGGAATACCTTAAGAATGTAAAATGGATTCACGAAGAGGACCTATCTTGGGAATGGTTTGAGAAATACTTCAGAAAGAAGTATCTGTTGGAAAAATATTTCGACGAAAAGACTCAAGAATTCTATGAACTCAAGCTGGGGCAACGCACCATAGAGGAATATGTCAGCAGATTCCTCGAATTACTGAGATACATACCCTATATAAAACAATAAAAGGCAAAGGTGCAACGATTCATCAGTGGACTACCTAAGGACTATCAGAATAGGATTGAGTTTGACGAGCCAAAGACCCTAGAAGACACTATCCAAAAGGCAAGATATTGTTATGAACAGCTGGGACATCGGACAGAACCTCGCGAAGGCTGGAAGCAGAAGAATAGTTCAGGATTTCATAAAAAGAGGTTTAAATCCCCAAGATTTAAAATCTATAAAAAGGACTCAAGGATGAGCTTCCAAACCCAAAGTGTACACCAACAGAATTTCCCCTCCCAGAGCGGAAATAAACCTTCTGAATCTACCCTAGGAAAGATTGATAACCCAAAGAGAGAACCCTTGAAATGTTGGTGTTGTGGAGAAGAACATCTAATGAGCGACTGCCCGCACCGACAATAGAACAGTCAGAGAATTTACAACGTTCAAGAAGSTACCACCCGTTAATGATGTGGCCAGGAGTGTGCCACAAATTTATGCAGCCTTGGATAATAAACAAGCTGACCACCAAGCTTTAGTKGTGGAGATGGAAGGTATGATCACCAACCATATAGTGTCTATTCTAATTGACCCTGGTTCAAATTTGAGTTATATATCCTCTAAGGCTATTGATAAGTGTAAATTACAGCCACATAAACACACCAATCCATGGTTGGTACAGTTAGCCACTRGCGCTAAAAGAAAGGTAGCGGAGGTCATACCAGCTTGCCAATTCACTATGGGTGAATTCCCCACCCAAGCAACCCTTAACGTACTACCCCTAGGATCATATGATCTGTTGATTGGAATGGATTGGCTAGCCACATATAAAGCTAGACTATACTGTTACCATAAAACCTTAGAATGTGTGGGTGAAGAAGGAAGAAGGATAACCCTTCGAGGGATCCAAAAAGCTGTCTCAGTGAGACGAATATCAACCCTTCAAATGAGAAAGTATTGCAGAAAGGGATGTCTACTTTATGTGATATAGGTGTTGGAATCAGTTGAACATGACAAACTGAGCCTTGAAGACCACCCCACACTAACAGAATATAGAGATGTATTTCTGGAAGAGGTATCAGGTCTACCTCCTAGAAGGGGCATTGACTTCTCGATAGAACTTGCACTGGGATCGGTGCCAGTGTCTAGGACACCCTATAGGATGAGCACACCCGAGCTAGTTGAGCTTAAATTACAACTAAAAGAAATGATGGACAAAGGCTATATCTGGCCCAGTGTGTCTCCATGGGGAGCACCAGTTCTGTTTGTAAAGAAGAAAGATGGTACCCTCCGACTATGCATAGATTATAGACAACTAAATAAGGGAACCATAAATAACAAGTACCCCTTACCCAGGATCAATAACTTGTTTGATCAATTGGAAGGTGCTTCCATATTCTCAAAGATTGACTTGAGATTAGGATACCATCAAGTTTGAATCAAGGGTGAAGACATCCACAAAACTACCTTCAGGATGAGATATGGTCACTATGAGTTTGTGGTAGTACCATTTGGATTAACCAATGCCCCTGCCAGTTTTATGTTCTTGATGAACAATGTGCTCAAAAAATTCCTAGACAAATTTGAACTGGTTTTTATTGACGATATATTAATTTACTCCAAGAATAAAGAGGAACATGAGGAACATCTTAGACTTGTACTTCAAGTGTTAAGAGAACATCAACTCTATGCCAAATTTAGCAAGTGCGACTTTTTCTAGAAGCAAATACATTACTTGGGCCATGTCATATCTGATGAAGGAGTAGCAGTAGACCCTGACAAGGCCAATTTTATTATAGAATGGCCTACCCCAAAACATGTTTAAGATATCAGATCCTTTATGGGCTTAACAAGATACTATAGCAGATTTATAAAAGGATTCTCCAAGATTAGTTGTCCAATCACTTCCCTCCAGAAGAAGGGAGCTAAATTCACGTGGACACAAGAATGTGAAGAAAGATTTCAATCCCTAAAACATCTACTAACCCATGCACCTATGTTGAAGATCGTTGATCCTGAAAATGACTTCCTCGTGTGCACATATGCCTGTAAAGAAGGGCTCGGAGGAGTCCTTATGCAAGGAAGAAGTGTAGTTTGCTATGAATCCCAAAAATTGAATGAGCACAAAGTCAACTATGTGACCCATGATCTAGATCTAGCTGCCATAGTGCATGCCTTAAAAATGTAGAGACATTACCTCCTGGGGAGGAAATTTGTGCTTATGACAAACCATTATGGATTGCAATACCTGTTTGACCAACCAAAGCTCAATGCCAGACAAGCTAGGTGGACGGCCCTCCTTAGTGAGTTTGGTTTTGAAATCAAACATGTTAAAGGAAATGAAAATAAGGTGGTCGATACCCTTAGCAGAAGTATGAAAACAATTCACCTGGCAACGGTGAGCACCTGCGAGACGAATGTCAAAGAAAGAGTCGGGAATGCACAAGAAACAAACACATTCTTCCAAACCGTGACCTCATACCTAGAGCAAGAACCCATAGGAATAAAGTATGAAGGCTACCAGATGATAGATGGAGGTCTGCTAACTTACAAAATCAGATTGTATATTCCAGAATGTGATGACTTGAAGAGGTTCATAATGGATGAACTACATAAAATACCATATACTGGTCATCACGGATACCAGAAGATGATCACAACCACCAGGAAACAATTCTATTGGCCTGGATTGAAGAAAGACATAGTTGAGTACTTAGCCAAATGCGTAGAATGCCAACAGGTTAAAGAAGAACACCGACACCCAGCAAGATTATTGCAACCTCTACCAATCCCAGAATGGAAGTGGGAAACCATTTCCATGGAGTTCGTCACCGGATTACCAACATCGACCAAACAGAATGACGCCATCATGGTAGTGGTGGATAAATTGAGCAAGTCTTCCCATTTTATCCCCATCAAATCGACTTGCAAGGCAATAGATATCGCCATCATATTCATGAAGGAGATATTCAGACTACATGGTATACCTAAAGAGATCGTGTCTGATAGAGACATGAAATTTACTTCCAACTTTTGGAAATCCTTGATGGTTGGTCTAGAGACCAAATCACTGTTTAGCACAACCTATCATCCTCAAACCGATGGACAGACGGAAAGAGTGAACCAAATATTAGAAGACATGCTAAGGATGCATGTAATGCATCAACCCAAAAAGTGGGAATATTACCTGCCACTGGTGGAATTCACCTACAACAATGGCTATCAAGAATCCCTAAAGATGATCCCTTTCAAAGTCCTCTATGGTAGACTATGAAACACTCCATTCAGTTGGAGTAATCCCATGAATAGAGTTACTATTGTATCTGACATGTTGAAAGAAATGGAACAACAAGTAACTCATATAAAACAAAATCTAATGGTCGCTCATAACAGACATAAAATATACTGTGACCGAAAGAGAACTCTAAGAGAATTCAAGATGGGAGACCATGTATATCTCAGAGTTAGGCCCAGGAAGAGTTTCCTGAGGATGGGAACTTGTGCCAAGCTGGCACCTTGGTATTGTGGACCCTTTGAAGTTCTATATAGAGTGGGACCTATAGCCTATAGGCTAGCACTTCCTCCCACAGTAAAAGCACATAATGTTTTCCATGTTTCATTATTGAAGAAATATGTACATGATTCTAATCATATAATTGACTGGTCTTTGATCCAGGTGGAAACAGAGGGAGAATTTTTGGTAGAAACTCAATGCATACTAGACAGAAAGGAAACCCCACTTAGGAATCGAACCATTGCACAAGTCAAGGTGCAGTGGAAACATTTTGGCCCAGATGAGGCTATGTGGGAAATGAAGGATGCCATGAAACAGGCATAACCAATTTTGTTTACTTATGTACATACATGTCATATTGATAGATAGAACATCGAGGATGATGTTCCTTTAAGGGGGAGGGTATTGTAACACCCTGTATCCCCCAGTCTATAAAAATAACTATATTGGCCAAGAACTATGGCAAACTCAAAGATGTGAATGTTTGATTTGACGGACCTTTGCATAAAAGTTCGATGAATGTAAATTATATAATGAATATGTGTTGCAGGACTGCTGGGAGGGGGATGTGCTAAAAGAGACCATGATGCATAATGAGAGGTGGTGGAAGGGACCTGGAATGGTTGCGTTAACTTCCACTGAGCCAGTATCGTACTGGTTTTTACTTGCTCAAAGACCAAAGTAGCTCTCTGATCCTGGAATGGATTTACCGTCAGATTGGTAGGTGGGGAGGCTCCTCAAGAGTTAATGAGGGGATGGGGGTGAACCTCCCAACCGTAACAGCTCTCATACCTGACCATGGACAGTGAAACTCACGCCACACGCAATCTTGCAGAGAAAAAGGTTGAAATAATTGTGTGGTGGAGAGGGAATACGAGGAGAGAGAACATGCGACAGGGATCGCGAGAGAGAACTGGAGAAACCATGGAAATGCAGGGAGTTCTGAATATTAGGAGAAGGAAAGTAACCTTCATCCTGGATTATTTTCCTGTATCAGGAAAAGGAGAGTAACCTTCATCCTTGATTTCCGTTGAGCTAGAAGTAGGAGACTGAACCTCAAAGCATCGTTGTCTAGCTCGGGGGTGGCTAGTGGTAAATCCGTTTGGAGTCACTAAGACTACAGTTGGGTGGAAATGAGCACCCATATCAACAGTTGCATCACACTTGGTAGATCTGATAAGTGTTTTATACCTTGTATTTTGAACTAAATAGCGTGAATACATGCTTATGTTTATATGCCCATAATAATTTCTGTGTGAAATGATTGCCTGGTGTTTTAAACTGGAAATAATGGATGCATGTGTATGCTTATATGTCAATGTTGGTTTCTGTACAAATGGTCAAGTCTAGGGCATGAGTTCGCTCCACCGAGAATCGTTTGCTTGCTTGATTCTCATAATATTCTTGGAAGGCCCCTCAAGAGTACTCTTCCCTAGAGATTACCCCATAGACCTTGGAACCGTGTGTTGTTCCTGAGTTTATACTTTAAGGCTATAAAGTATACCGTCAAGGCATCCGTAAATATTAAAGGAATAATTTGAGAACAAGAATTCAAAGGAAGATTAAAGAAGAATCATTTTCTCAATTGTCTCTGTATTTCTTCCTGTTGTTCTTGGATGCTAATGTCTCTCTCAATAGCAGCCCATGCACAGTCTAACTCAAACCCGGTTAGTTGTTGTTTGTAAAATGGTATTAAATAAATTCAAGGCAATACTAGTTTGATCTTGAAGGCCTGGTTCAATGTTGGGTTGTCTGCTACTTGGAGCAGTCATGGAGGATAAAACTTTATTTATTTGTAAAAGGATTTTATTCAAATGTTACTTCAAATTTTCCAGAGATGAGAACAAGAAAAACAATTTTGAAATTCAAAACAGTAATGTAAATACATTCGAAGTTGTTTCCTGGATTTGTAACAATTTTGAGAATCGTAAAATAACAAATAAACACTACAAAAAAATATGAGGCTTTAATCAAGAAAGAATCTCATATTTCAATAGACAATGATGTAAGAAAACGAGGTTTCTAACGAAAGTTAAGTATTAAGGTACAAAAGATTTACAGATCTTAAAATTACTAATAGCAATTTCAGAGGAAAAACTGTAAATAATTTGACATCCAAACCAATCTGAAATATAAATCAATGATGTAGATAAATTCAAATTGATTATTCGTTAGAAAAACATTGAAAGAAAAATTCAACAAAGTATAATAAACAGGGTTGAAGAACACATAGCTACAAATTTGCAGGATTCAGAATCTCGTTTGTGATCTACATTCTGATGAATTTAAAAACTATTATTACAAATGGCTCTCTCCAAAAATTCCGAAGCCTTTTCTCAGTCTTTAGAAACTACATTTATACATTTTCATCAAAATTTTCTCGTTGGTGACTAACCAATTTCCTAATATTACGGTTGCATAAAAATAATGTCAATCGTTTACAATTTCTTTCTAATTTCTAATAATAAAAACATTTAAAAAAGATTTTAAGCTTGCGTTGATGAACTTTCTTTCTCCGCTTCAATACACTAAACACATTTCCCCAAAAACTTCACAAAAGTCCTGGGAGCATCTAGTATCTCATTTGCTTCAAATAAGAAAAATATTTTCTACAATTCGGTTAAACGATTTTCTATCATCTTTTCTGTGAATTTAATAGTTTTCAATTTTAGATTTGACGTCACCATCCATTTGTTGATCTCTGTAATATTGATCAATTTAATTTTTGAAATCTTTGTTTTCATTTCCTCCAGCTCTTCTTTAAACCTTAGCTGGTCCTTGGCAATATTAATTTCACCTAATAATCTGGAACAGCCATCTGTTCCGATATTCAATGAAACTCTCTCTATGAGATCGAAAATTCCCTAGCAATCATCATTAACTTCTCTTGTTATTCGTTTATATTCGGCCAGGTTTGCTTCCCACACTTTTAATATTATGTCCCCTTTAACCTATTCATAAATAGATAATTTCTGAATCTTTCCAAATTCTTCCTTTGATGAGAAAGCCACTGCCTTCTGAAAAGTTGTTCTAGCTGCTTTCGCCTCCCTTTCCTTCTGGAACACATTCTCCAAAGACTTATTTGTTTCTTGAAAATAATTATGGATTACTTCTATATTCAAGAACACTTTCTGTTGTTCTTCCTCTATTTTCAAATATATCTCCAATGCTTATGTCCTAAAATTTTCAAGTTCTACTACCTAATTAGTAATAGAAATAATTTTGTCTTGTAAAAGTTTGTTTTCTTCTCCCATCTTTCGAACCTATTCCTGTGTATTAGTTTCATACCCTGGAGGGGGTCCTTCCTGTTCTAGCGGTGGGGTCGAAATTTCACCCTGTAGACTCTTAGGTAGGCAACTTCGCCTATGGCTTTGAAAAGATGTGAATCCAGTCTGTGAATCCAGTGGCAAGGCCTGGACTCTGTTCAGTACTTCTTCATAAGACTTAACATCTTTAAATATATCATCATAAATAGATACTTCATGTTGATATGTCTTTAGATTACAATGTATGAAATGCCTACTTATTACTTGGTAGGGGTCATATTTTCTGTGCTCAATATCTACTAATTTCACTTCTTCTAATGACTCAGCCTCTACCTTAGAATGGCCTAAATTTGATAAAGAAAATTTCCCAATATGAACAAGGAAACATGGCCATGATTTCTTCTGAAGTGATTTTAATTCCAGTCCAACACTGCCCTTGACTATATGATAAGCTACTTCCCTGCACACCAATCTATCTGGTAGGAATTTAGGGAGTGCATGAGGGGGAATGGAACAGCCATAAACCCTAATGTAGGAAAAATTTTCCTCAATAAACCAGTCGGCAACTGCTTTAAGACTTTCTATGATTGTATCAGAAATGCGAGGGGGTTCGCAACCTGTTGGCAGCCAACCCATTTTTTTTCGATTACTCTCGAAAGCTGCCTACACCCCTTGCGGTATCATGACAAATCATTGTCGCATTGTGTTAATGGACATGTTTCTCGTTTTCTTCAACCATTACAATTCAATTTCGACTCAGTTTTCACAATTGCAAATGTGAAAACACCTATCTCGTTGATTATACTGTCGTCGTCTTTTTTATTTGTTGGTTGATATTTGATCACTGGTTTATCATATGACTGGTAAAGGTTTGTCAAACTTATGTTCTTAATCTTTGTCTTACCTTGATTACGCAGTTGCATGTATTCCACCATTAAACCTTTGGGCATGAAAGTTATTGGTTCTATTTATTGAAAGTTATAACATACTTGCGTATATTGTTTTATTCTTGTTATAGTTTTCATTTGATTATCAT
>JASDQU010104098.1:330788-349722 GCA_032191745.1 Picea mariana
TATATATATATATTATTATTTTTGGATAAAAACTTAACTAATTTTTATTTTATTTTTATTTATTACAATATGAAAATAGACTTTCTAAAATGAAAAACAAAACGGTATATACAATGAGGGTTTCTGTAAATTAATTATTCCATATAATGTTTTAAAAAACGCCCATTGACAGGGGCATTCAAAATTTTACCATCCAAATTTTTAAGCAGAAATGAATTTTTTCCTTCAGGAGATGCTACCTTAAATGGTCCGTACCAAATATGATCGAATTTACCATTTTTTCCTGAACCCTCTTTTCGAGCATCCCATCTCAAAACCAGATCCCCAAGGAGAAAATTCCTGTCCTTGGCTTTACGATCAAATAATACCTTCATGTCATCCTGGTACTTCTGCAGCTTTTCATCCACTACAGCCTTGTGCTGCTGAACTTCAATCAATTGATTTATCCTTCTTGTGAGAGGATTTGGTTCTTCCTTCTCATCTTGCCATAGTTTCATCATAGGAAGTGCTAGGTTTATGGGCAACACTACATCTGTTCCATATACCATTTGAAAGGGAGAAGTACTGATAGACCTTTTTGTGCCTATCCGATTTGCCCACAGAGCATATTTTAAATGTAAATGCCAAGACTTTTTATTTTCATTTAACACTTTCTTGATTATACTGATTAAGCTCTTGTTTGAAGATTCTGCCAGACCATTTCCCTGAGGATAGTATGTTGTGGAATGACCCAGCACAATATTATATTTCTGGCAAAAGCTGACCATTGCCATAGACTTAAAATCCTGCGCATTGTCTGTGACTATCTTTCTGGGATAGTTGAACCTAGACAAGATATCTTCTTCTAAGAAGTCTATAACTATTGAATCAGTAGCCTTCCTTGTTGGGATAGCTTCCACCCATTTGGTGAAATAGTTTGTAGAAGTAAGGATCCATCTGTGTTGAGCACTTGAATGAGGATTAATTTCACCTATGAAGTCTAGTCCCCATTGCTGAAAAGGAGATTCTGTCTTGACTGGGACTAATGGCATTGCTAGTAGTTTATGTTTTTCTGCAAAAAATTGGCAAGGGTTGCAAGCTCGTACCTTAGCATTGACATCTGGGAAAAGTTTGGGCCAGTAATAACCAGCCCTCAGGATTTTATATGCCGTATCCCTCCAAGCGTGGTGTCCTCCATAGACTCCTTCATGAAATTGACCTATAACTTCTTCTGTTTCTGACTCGACCAGACAAACCAAGAGGAAGCCAAGCGGGTCTTTCCAATATAATCGTTTTTCGGAAATACAGTATTTAACTGCATGTAGCTTTAACATTCTAGCTTTGTATGGAGACAAGTCAGTTGGACATTTCAATGTCAATAAGTATGTTACTATGTCCTTGTACCAATTCGATGACGCAAATTTGTCCTCGATTCTGTTTTCGATTATTTGGTCCTTAAGTTCATTCACGTCTACCCATTCTTCTTCCTCCTGAGAACTGTTTATCCCAAGAGCTCTGAAATTGGATTCAGCTAAAAGTTTAGCTAAACCTTGTCCCTTTACCAATTTTGTCGGTTTAACCTCCAAGTCGAACTCTTGAATTTTGGCAAGCCATCTTCCTCTTTTACCATCACTGTCTACTTGAACCAAAATATATTTTACAAAACTAGTGGGTACATATGCAATCACTTTAGAATGTAAAACATAAGTTTCTGAAAGCTTTCAATGCTTTTACCATAGCATATGCTTGCTTTTCCATTATATTATATTTGAGTTCACCATCTCGGAGACTTTTGCTAAAGAAGGCTTTCGGTTGCTCGAAACCTTCTTCGTTTTTCTAAAGGAGTACAACAGCAAGCGTGTGTTCAGAGGAAAATGAAAAAATAAGAAAATCTTTGAGATAATCGGGGCTCGCTAGTACTGGTGCCTCACTTATAACCTTCTTAATCTGGGCAAAGGATGCTTTAGCTTTTGCTGTCCATTTGACTTCACTATTTTTTCTGAGCATATCTGTAATCAATTTCACAATTTCAGCGAAGTTAGGAATAAATCTTCTCAAGAAATTTATTTTTCCTAAAAATGATTGAATCTCTTTCCCATTCCTAGGAATAACTATTGTATCTATAGCTTCTACTCTTTTAGGGTCAATCCTAATTACATTTCGAGATACGATGTGACCCAACAACTTTCCTTCTTGCATAGCGAAATGAGACTTCTTAGGATTTAAGGATAGACCAAACCTGCGGCATTTTTCAAATGTTTTTTTGAGATGAAGCATATGGCCTTCATCTGATTTAGAAAAAATAGTAATATCATCCAAATAGATGACTACAAACTTGTCCCGTTCGCCAACGAAAGCAATATCCATCGCGCATTGAAAAGTAGCACCTGCATTCATCAGTCCAAATGGCATTTTATCGTACATAAACGTGCCCCAAGGAGTAGTAAATGTGGTTTTTTCTTTATCAAGATCAATGATGGAAATTTGATTATAAACCGAAAATCCGTCAATCATTGACATTCTATTAGTTCCTACTACTTTTTCAAGAACATGGTCCATTTTAGGTCGAGTATAATTATCTTTGAGAGAAGATTTATTAAGATTCCTGAAATCAACACATAGTCTAATTTCCCCATTTTTCTTTCTAACCAAGACCAGATTAGCTACCCAATCAGAATATCTTAGGGGTATAATTATCTTAGCATCAAGAAGTTTTTTGACTTCTCGTTCGATAACAGGTAATAAAATGGGGTTAAATTGTCAGAGTTTTTGTTTAAAAGGTTTGACACCTGGTTTGAGAGGTATCTTATGTTCGATCACAGAAGTGTCATATGTTTTCAGTTCTTCATACGACCATGTGAAAACATCTTTTTATTTTCTTAACAACTCCATGTATTTATTTTTGTTTTCTGTTGATAAATATTTGGATAGTTTAACCATTTGGAGGTTTTCTTCAGTTCCTATATTACAATATTCAACCTCCTCTGGTTGGGGTTGTAGGGTGGTTTTTGAAGGGATATCATCTTGATTAAAAAGTCTTTCCAAAGGGATTAGACCCTTAGGAATTTGGTTGTTCTTGAGAACAAGCATTCGATGATTTGCAATTTTATCGTGAAATTCTTTAGAATCCTCCCCCTCTTGCATGATCCAAATAGGATCATTTTGATTTTCCTGATCAGTATGCGTTTCCGCAAATTCATCTAATGATTCTAGAAACTTTCAAAGCTTCTCATCATATTCAAAAACCTGCCAATATTTTATGTTATTTGGTATCGAAGGGCGAAGTCTCATTTGTATATGATATTTTAATTTAAAAGCAGTCGGGGGTGTGAAAGTTGATGCAGCTTTGGCTAAAGCATCAGCTTGTTGATTCTTATATCTTGGGATGAAATGAAAATTCACATATGAGAAGAAGTTCTTGATTAAATCCCAGACACAATTCCTATAGGACCGTAATCTAGGATGCTTAGCCTGATACTACCGATTCACCTATTTTATAATTAACTCGGCATCACCAAAGACTTCGAGTTTCTTAATTTTCATCCTTCTACCAGCTTCTAATCCTAGCACTAAATCTTCATACTCGCATGCATTGTTTGTACAATCCACATTCCACTGAAGCCTATATGAAAAAGGAATAACAAATTGATCATCCGGAGCCACAAGAAGTTCTCCTTCCCTGGCTCCAAGAAAAGATGAAGCACCATCAAAGTACATTTTCCATACACCACTGCTATATACATTTTTCTCTATTTTTTTT
The DNA here is from genome assembly GCA_032191745.1 of Picea mariana. Classification (NCBI taxonomy): domain Eukaryota; kingdom Viridiplantae; phylum Streptophyta; class Pinopsida; order Pinales; family Pinaceae; genus Picea; species Picea mariana. The sequence continues at coordinate 334,528 of JASDQU010104098.1, forward strand.
TTTCAATTTTTTCTTCTATACATTTATCGTCTACATCTACTTCAAAATCATCATCAATAGATAATATACAATTTCCTAAATCTTGGTCGGAAATATAAACTGGATGATTGTTGGGGTTGTTTGGGTCACCTACAGTAAATGCCAACCTAGTCTCTCTGTAAAGACAAGTGTATTGGCCTCCAAAAACTGGAATTGTAGCATATGTCATATCCAGTTGGAGAGATCCTCCAAGCTTGGCACCCCATGATCTAGATAATAGCATACCATACTTTGAGGGAATGTCAGCAACCACTACATCCATAAGAATACTTTTAGCAGGTATTTGAGCCAAACCTACCACTAGGTCTTTAATCATACCTATGCATTTTACTTTCCTCGAATCGAAAGAATATAAGTCACCATAGGGCCTTGTGATTTCGAGACCAAGTTTTTCCATAATTGCCTTTGGCATAACATTGTGGGAAGCTCCAGAATCCAACATACAGTTATGGAGAAGGTGGTCAAACAGGGTTAACGTAATATAAAAAGGAGCCACGGTGTCTCTTGCACCTTCGAAGTGTGGACCGAAGACTATGTTAGGTTTGTCATCCTCTAAGTTGATGATGTTGGCCTGGCTTTCATCTTTGGAAAAATTAATCATTTTGGCGATTTGTTTTCTATATATGGAATTTTTAGCTAACTCAACAAGGGGAATAGGAATTTTGATTTCATTTATTTCGTTTTCCAAATTGAAGTTTCCTAGAGCCTTGTCATTTTCGATGTTCAGGGCTTCCATACCTTTCTTTTCATTTTTTCATTGAGATGTGAACTTGTTTTCATTTATAGGAGCTTGTGTCTTCACAGGGAGTGTTTCTACTGGTTCTGACTGGATAGGTTACATATCAGCTGTGTTTCTTTTCGCAGACTGTTTATCAGCAACTTTTGGAGTTTCCTCATCGGTTTCGCTTCTTGGCAAACTCCTTTTTGTCAGAACATTTGGGAGAATTTTATTCCTTGGTCTGAAATTATATTTTTCCTGAAATTCAGCTATAATATCATCTGCAATATCTTGATATGTGAAATCATCAGTCATATTATTTCTAACATGTTCTTCTGATGTACTTTCTTTACTTAAAGATGCTTCGTAATCTTGTCTCGATAAATAAGGTGATTTATTATCATCGCCAAGGTTACTATTATCTTCATCGATTTCTTCAAAATATCCTAAATATTCCTCTCCAATAAAATTTTCACTTTTAAAGGGTGTTGGAATTTTTTTATCTTAATTTTTAATTATTTTCTGTGGTCCCTGAGGATCAGGATTTCTTCGAAAATATTTTCTAGGAAAATTATCTCTTTTCGATTTCTCTAGTTCCATTTTTGAGATCTTCTTTGAAAGTTCTCGAATGAACCTAGCCATATCTTCTATTCTATATCCTGAGAATTTTCCCGATCCCGAAGATCCAACTTGCTCTTTAAATTTCCTGTTTTCTTTGTTTCCAGTTTCAGTCTTTGCTTTTAGTTTCCCTGATTCCATCATGTTTGATTCAATCTCAAGTGCATCATATTGCATTTTCGTGAGATCTGTTGATCTCCTTTCTCTCAATAATAAGGCGAAGTCGGGATCAAAAGCGCCAACAAAAGTCACTTTTGCTGCAGGTTGTGAAGGTTTAACCTCAACTGGAATCTTATTATACAACTTATTGAACCTCTGTGTGAATTCTAGAACTGATTTAGAGTTTTTCTTTCTAAGGGATCCAAATTCAGTCAAGTAGTAGAGGTGATCCTTCCTCTCTCCCCATTGTCTAATAAATGCACTTTCAAGTTCTTTATAGGATCTTAAAGATCCAGCTGCTAAGGATTGAAACCAGGTCCTCACCTGTCCCTCGAAAGTTTGAACGAGGAGTATAAAATAAACATCTTCATGTTCTATTCCGAGTATGTCATCAAATTGATAAAAAAAGTTTATATGTTCTTGGGCAAAGTCAAATCACCTTCCCCTTTAAATTTTGGAAGGATTTTCATATAATTCTCGAGGAGATCATGAAGAGGAACGGGAAGAACAAGTGGAGCATATCTAGCGGCTACTTTAGCGAAAATCTTAGGAAGTGGTACTTGACCACCTCCAGGGGCACCACCTCCTGCTCCAGCACCTCCTTGTGTAGCCATGGTTAGATTTGTGGCTGAAGTTCAGAAAGTGTGAGGAGAAGATTCTCGAAAATCTGGGGAAGGAACTTCAGGAAATGAGAAAGTGTCGAATGAGAGGGGAAGTGAAAGTGATCTTTCAAGAGTTTCTGAAGTATTTGATTGAGTAAAGTCAGGCTGATATATAGTATATGTGGGTAAAAAGACTTGTTTAATTGATTTTCGTGATTTTAAAATCTTTTCCGGATCGGAGACTGGCGAGGTCTACTTGCTATCCGGGTTTTTTATGGTGTTCTTGCGGCTAATAGCCAGTTTAGTTATTGTGGAGTCGCCAAGTGAAAAATATTAATCCTTAGAAGGTTTTTTGTCCTTGTTCACTTTCAAAAACAGAAAATGTCAATGTCGTTCTTCCCAGGGAAAAGATTTGTTTCTTCATTCCTCGGCAACGGTGCCAAAAATATGTTGTTCCTGAGTTTATACTTTAAGGCTATAAAGTATACCATCAAGGAATCCGTAAATATTAAAGGAATAATTTGAGAATAAGAATTCAAAGGAAGATTAAAGCAGAATCAGTTTCTCAATTGTCTCTGTCTTGCTTCCTGTTGTTCTTGGATGCTAATGTCTCTCTCAATAGCAACCCATGAACGTTCTAACTCAACCTAGTTAGTTTTTGTTTGTAAAATGGTATTAAATAAATTCAAGGCAATATTGGTTTGATCTTGAAGGCCTGGTTCAATGTTGGGTTGTCTGCTACTTGGAACAGTCATGGAGGATAAAACTTTATTTATTTGTAAAAGGATTTTATTCAAATGTTACTTCAAATTTTCCAGAGATGAGACCAAGAAAAACAATTTTGAAATTCAAAACAGTAATGTAAATACATTCGAGGTCGTTTCTTGGATTTGTAACAATTTTGAGAATCGTAAAATAACAAATAAACACTACAAAAAAACATGAGGCTTTAATCAAGAAAGAATCTCATATTTCAATAGACAATGATGAAAGAAAAYGAGGTTTCTAACGAAAGTTAAGTATTAAGGTACAAAATATTTACAGGTCTTAAAATTACTAATAGCAATTTCAGAGGAAAAACTGTAAATAATTTGACATCCAAACCAATCTGAAATATAAATCAATGATGTAGATAAGTTCAAATTGATTATTCGTTAGAAAAACATTGAAATCAAAATTCAACAAAGTATAATAAATAGGGTTGAAGAACACATAGCTACAAATTTGCAGGATTCAGAATCTCGTTTGTGATCTATATTCTGATGTATTTGAAAACTGTTATTACAAATGGCTCTCTCCAAAAATTCCGAAGCCTTTTCTCAGCCTTTAGAAACTACATTTATACATTTTCATCAAAATTTTCTTGTTGGTGACTAACCAACTTCATAATATTACGGTTGCATAAAAATAATGTCAACCGTTTACAATTTCTTTCTAATTTCTAATAATAAAATCATTTAAAAAAGATTTCAAGCTTGCGTTGACGAACTTTCTTTCTCCGCTTCAATACACTGAACACATTTCCCCAAACACTTCACAAAAGTCCTGGGAGCATCTGGTATCTCATTTGCTTCAAATAAGAAAAATCTTTTCTGCAATTCGGGCAAATGATTTTCTATCATATTTTCTATGAATTTAATAGTTTTCAAATTTAGATTTGACATCACCATCCATTTTTTGATCTCTGTAATATTGATCAATTTAATTTTTGAAATCTATGTTTTCATTTCCTCTAGCTCTTCTTTAAACCTTAGCTGGTGCTTGGCAATATTAATTTCACCTAATAATCCGGAACATTCATCTGTTCCGATATTCAATGAAACCCTCTCTATGAGATCGAAAAATTCCATGGAAATCATCATTAACTTCTCTTGTTATTCGTTTATATTCGGCCAGGTTTGCTTCCCACACTTTTAATATTATGTCCCCTTTAACCTGTTCAGAAATAGATAATTTCTTAATATTTCCAATTTCTTCCTTTGATGAGAAAGCCACTGCCTTCTGAAAAGTTGTTCTAGCTGCTTTCGCCTCCCTTTCCTTCTGAAACACATTCTCCAAAGACTTATTTGTTTCTTGAAAATAATTCTAGATTACTTCCAGATTCAAGAACACTTTCTGTTGTTCTTCCTCTATTCTCAAATATATCTCCAATGCTTGTGTCCTGAAATTTTCAAGTTCTACTACCTGATTAGTAATAGAAATAATTTTGTCTTGTAAAATTTTGTTTTCTTCTCCCAGCTTTCGAACTTGTTCCTATGTATTAGTTTCAAACCCTGGAGGAGGTCCTTCCTGTTCTGGCGGTGGGGTCGAAATTTCACCCTGTAGACTTTTAGGTAGGCAACTTCGCCTATGGCTTTGAAAAGATGTGAATCCAGTCTGTGAATCCGGTGGCAAGGCCTGGAATCTGTTGAGTACTTCTTCATAAAACTTAACATCTTTAAATATATCATCATAAATAGATACTTCATGTTCATATGCCTTTAGATTACAATGTATGAAATGCCTACTTATTACTTGGTAGGGATCATATTTTCTGTGCTCAATATCTACTAATTTCACTTCTTCTAATGACTCAGCCTCTACCTTAGAATGGCCTAAATTTGATAAAGAAAATTTCCCAATATGAACAGGGAAAGATGGCCATGATTTCTTCTGAAGTGCTTTTAATTCCAATCCAACACCACCCTTGACTATCTGATAAGCTACTTCCCTACACACCAATCTATCTGGTAGGAATTTAGGGAGTGCATGAGGGGGAATGGAACAGCCATAAACCCTAATGTAGGAAAAAATTTCCTCAATAAACCAGTCGGCAACTGCTTTAAGACTTTCTATGATTGTATCAGAAATGTGAGGGGGTTCACAACCAAAAAACATTTTTTGCATGGGAATAATAATAAAATGACAAACCTCGTAAAATGCATCTTTAGCATTTTCTTCCCAAAGGGCCGTGTGATATTTATGAATGGGTTCTGGACAGGAAATGCTCCAACTCTGATTCATTAATGGAAAGGGAGTCATAAAACAGATTGCATCCATAACGTATGCAGACATATAAAAAGTTGTTGGTTGTCCCTTTGATTTGGCTGCTTTGTAGTTTAAAATTTCTTGTGTTAGGTTATCCATCAAAATCTTATGCCAGTTAAAACCATTTCCTTCTGAAGCTTCCTCTAAAAAGGGCACCTAGTCTACATGAAAATGACAGGGATCTTTTCTCCCGAAAAGTCTGCATAACATAATGGCTATATAAACCATGTATTCATTTAAAGAGGCTGTAGCATAAATCCCAAGAGCATCAACTCTAAATTTTTCTTCAGACCTTGCCCATCCTCTAATCATATCGGGATATGTCTAGTTTGCCTCAATACATTCTTTTCTCTGAAACTCTGCTAAAAATTCAGCATTAAAAGTATGTTTATGATTCGGCGAGAGTTTATACATTACTTGAATGTGCTCTGGTCTGAATGAGCCAATGATAGCTCCTTGCTCATTTAGAATGCTCCTTGTTGGGATATCAACCTTATCCAGAGCCAAGATGATCATATACATGTATGCCACAAGTCTCATGCGTGCAACGATCTTATGAAGATCTGACTCAGCTATATCCCGGAAATGATTTTCAGAGTCAGGATGAGCATTCTCAAACTCATATTCCAGTAAATCTGAGATTTGAGTCCAAGATTTAATAGAATTTATAGCATGTGGAGTGGTATCAGAGATAATATCTCCTTCCTATGCATCTTCATTTTTCTTCAGTGCCTTTTTGGGTGCCATGACTTCTGTGTTTAATTGAAAACCTGTCACAGAAAATGGATGAATGAGCTCAGCTTAGAATGAAAATACAGACATCCGAATGTTTATTTTGAATCTAATTAAAAAATGACAAGATTTGCACAGCTGTCACGAATTTAAAGCTCTTAATGCGGAAGATATTTTACTGAGATACGCTTTTAATGTCCGTATTTAGGTACCTTCGGGTTTTGAAGAAAATGAGAAACCTACTTAATTGGTAAGCGAAACATAAATGAACACCTAAGAATGATCACCATTAATCTTGTTTTTAAGAAAAGGTTAATTAATGTTAATCATAATTTAAAGCAGAAAACTTCGTTTTTCAGGGTTTTGGAAATTTTGATGTCGAGAGGTATGTAGCCGATGAAAAAACGGTTTCCAAAAATGTGAAATCGCAAAATCGTGATGCTTTAATTAAGATTTAAACGTTTTTAGCATGTTAATTAATTAAGATTAGACTTTTTTTCGAGATTTCGGAAATCGAGATTTTGGGAAACATGATGACAGGAGACGTATGTTATTAATAAAATCTGATCTCCGAAATCGTGAAATCGCGATGGATTGTTTTTTTTTTTTTTAAACAGGACTTAACTTATCTTAATTAACTGAATAATCATGACTAAGGCCAAAACAAAAATAGTTTAATTTAACGTGACTTATGGATCGGGGTTTCTAAAATCAGGATTTCGGGAAACATGATGACAGGAGACGTGCTCTCACAGAACCACGAATCCCGAAATCACGACATAATTTTTTTAACTCTTAACCTTTCTTAGAGGAGACTAAATTAATTCGTGTTTAAATTATTGATTCCAATGTTTCGGGAAATCGGGGATCGGGGTTTTACGATTCGATTTGCATCAAAAATTTGTTTGCAGGAAACCCCGAATCCCGAAAATTCTTTAAAGTTTAATTTTAAAAATCGTAAATTTAAATTTCAACACGTTTTAAATAATTTTCAAATAAAAAGCGTCGAAAGTCTTATATTTTTTGTAAACCCTTTTTCCGTTCGTTATTCGAAAGAAAAAATTTTAAAAAACTAAGAAAAAGGTATTGTGAATTTAGAAATGATACGAAACTCTTGTTTTATGAAAAGTCGAAACCCGAATAAGAAAAAATCTAGGCCTTAAGGATAAAAATTTAAGATCTGTTTCAACACCATGTCGAACCTTTACCTAGAGACTCGACTAAGATTCGAGACGATTTCCCAAGAACCGTATGAAGGTTCATGCAATCTGGGTCTAGAAACCTTATGAAAGGAAGGATAGCTCTCTAATGTCTCGGAGTCGTGGGAGTTTGAAGCCTTGAGAAGTTGAATTTTGTGATTCAAGCTTAGAAGCGATAGAGAGCCCAATTATAGAAAGAGAGAATACCCTATCAATTGGTAGATGAATGGTCAAAATCCTTTCGGGAATACCCTAGATCTATCGAGACCGATGGATCTAGAGAAGGAGCATAGGCGTTAACACCTCGACCCTTTCAACCTTCGCATGTAGCGATGGGATCCCAGACCGTAGATCCAAGGATCTGACGGAGCTCTATTAACTGTCGATCTTAGCCTTTGTATAGACATGAGAGTAGCATTTCACTGACTCATGACTTGGAGTGGTCAAGGGTAGGGCTGCATGAACTCACGATTCGCGAGATCGCGACATGATCGTGATAATTGGATCCAAGGCATGGGATAACCATTGGATCAAAACTTTCGTGGTTATCGCCTATCGGGAGTTCAGAACTCGAGGGAGTTTCTTTTCGATTGTAGAAGTCGCAAAGTGTCGAGTGTCGAGGGCTCATGCAAACATGTTACCCATCCATAAGTGGAGACCATGTGGTTGACAGGTAGCATAACAACAAGCGCCCAGAGAAAGGTGGGAGCGGGTGACAGGTGATGGAAACTGTTGCTAGGGAAAGAGTCAACCCATTATTGACTTATCATATCTTAGGGATTCACAGAGGAGGATCATGAGGGCTCGACACTCCAACTCGTGAAGTCACAAGATGCGAGTAGCGTTAGTATTTATCCTAGGAAGCGGGTGACCGTTGGTGGACACTTGTCACTTGGGAAAGAGCCAACCCACTATTGACTTATCATGGCTCGGGGTTTCGCAGGACGAAGAAGTTTCACCTTGATCGCTAAGGCCATGAGATGTCGAAAGCCGAGGTCTCATTCAACGGGCGGTGGTGACACAGCTCATGAGCAGAGTATAGCGGAGGAGACAAGTGGTGGGTGCGCGTCGCTCTAGCAGAGTCAAGATAACATTGACCTCTCGCGTCTCGGGAATTCACAAAGAAGGATCACGAGGGCTCAACACCTCAACTAGCGAAGTTGCGAGTGGTGCTAGTGTTTGGCGTAGCCTACGGTTACATGTAGTAGGTGCTAGTAAGGAGGGAGCGATACATGTATCGTATCTCGGGTATCAATGTTTGGAGAAAGGGGAGTCATTTGGAGGAGGATAAGGGAAGAGAGGGTCTACGCTAGGCCCCATAAAAGTCTCGAGGATTTTGTCCCTCGAAGAAAAAGAACAAAAAACTAGGTTGTCATAGTGGGTCTGTGTCAAATAAGCTAAAAGTGAAAGTGCACATTTTATTTTCACATGGATTTAAAAACCATGGTGGTATTTTATCCATGGTATGTTAAAAAGTGAATTAAAAATAAAAAAGGGGGAAAATTAATTATTATTTAATAAAATTCACGACCTTTCAAATGAACATGAATTTTCATGTGAAGCTTCTGGTAAAGTATAAATGAAGAAGAGGGTTATGAGAAAAAGTTTGTGTGTGAGTGAAAATTTAATATTCTTATGCATATCATTTGAGGAGTGACAATTGAATATCATTCAAGGAGCAACGATTAAATATTAATGAAGATCAAATATGGTGTTCTAACAAATAGATCTATTGTTATAGAAAGAAAAACTTGTAAAGGAATATCTGAGGAATAAGTAGAAGAATAAGAAAGAAGATATGGTGAAGGTAGATCGAAATCATAAGTAGCAAGAACATAACAAATTTGGTGAAAGAAGAAGAAGAAAGCACATTGTAGATTTGGTGAAAGAAAAATGAGTGCGTGATCTAGAAAAAAAGGAGGGGATTGACGTCTCCTATACATCGGTTCCTACAAAAAAAAGAGGGGATTGGTGTCTCCTATAGTTTGGTGCCTACAAACAACAAAGGGGATTGATTTATCATGTAGGTCGGTTACTACAAATAACAGAGTGGATCGGTGTCTCCTATATGTTAGTTCGTACAAACAATAGTGGGGATTGGTGTCTCCAATAGGTCGGTGCCTACAAACATTTGTAGCCATAGTTTGGTGACTACAAACATTTGTAGCCGTAGTTTGGTGCCTACAAATTAATAAAAACAAGCTTTTGTGGTTTTCTCCCAAAAGGGTTTCCATGTTAAATATAGTGTCTTCTTATTGTTACATTGACATGATTTCTTCATTGTGGTTTACGAATGTTAAAAATAAAAATATATCCTTATATTGATTCACCCCCCTTCTTAGTATAAGTGTGTTATCAACAATTGGTATCAGATTTGATTCCTTTGAAAAAAGTCTAAGCACTATAAGGTAGATCTCAAGAATAGACATGGAGGGTCAACAATGTTTCTCTACATATAGGGATCCATTGTTCGATGAAACAAAATATTCCTTATCAAGTATAAGGATGTAGACATATATAATGGCCCTTGAATTTGATATTTTTAAATCAGTCATGACTAGTTATACAACCCCCAAAACTCCACCAACATATATGAATGAGAAAAACGATATTGAAAATGATGCAAAATCCATGAATGTCATCTTGTACGAACTATCTGAAATAGAGTTTGTCAAAGTAATGCATTGCAAATCAACAAAATAAATTGGGGACAAACTTCAAAACATCCATGAAGGAAATGACAAGGTCAAGAAGGATAAGCTCTAGACTCATAGAAAACAACTCGATAGTTTGAATATGAAAGACAACGAAAATGTTGTAGCCTATCTCCTCTGTGTGGAATAAATTGTCAACACCATGAGATGATTCATTGAAATGGTTGAATAATCAATGATTATTCAAAAGGTGTTGAGATCACTCCCCTTAATATTCGATGCCAAAGTTTCCACCACTGAGGAGATAAAGGATCTTCATAAATTAATAATTGATGAATTGCATGGGATCCTTACTGCATATGAAATGAGCGTTGAAAGGAAAAACCATCAAAAAGGGAAGAAACTTTCAAAGCCTCAAAGAAGATGAATAAAAAAGAGCACAAATCAAACAATTGTTTCATATGTGAATTAGATGCAACGGAATAAAATTTTGTGAGAAAACTTAAAAAGGGAACTGTAAAATGCAAAGGTAAGTTTCCCTTTAAATTTTTTAATTATGGAAAAGTAGGACATTTTGTTTCTAAGTGTCAATATGTGAAAAATGAAAGTAGTGATAATGAATAAGACTATAACATAAAGAGAAAACATCATCAACAAAGAAATAGCCAAAAACAAGAAAAACATAAAAAGAAGAACTATTATAAGCAGAAGAAGAACCTCTACTCAAAAGGGGTTAGTGACTCGCGTGAAGAAAGCAATGAAAGAAGTTTTGATAGTGATAGAGAAGAAAATATTTTATGGAAATCGAAACAAATATTGAAGAAGACAAAGGAAAATAAATGATGGATTCATAAGAAGAGGAAAACAATGAAACAAATGGAGAAGTGGATCTTGAAGAAGAACTCATTTGTGCCTCAAGAGAAACAAACAAGCTAAGGAAAATGAATTTGAAACAAAAGGAGAAATTGCAAAAATATGAAGAAGAGGATCGTGATTCAAAAGCCAAAATGTCACAAATCCTTGAATAATAAGAAGATATTATCATAAGACTAAAATTCCAATTATAAGAGGAAAAAAGGATAAAATAAGTAGTGAGAATATAGTTGAAGAAAAATGAATAAAATTGTGAAGAACTAGAATATGAGATTGTTTCATTGAGAAAGGATTTGGAAAATTCAATTGCTCAGTTGAATAGAAGCTTGAAGTTTGAAAAGAGTAATGAAATATTAAATGATATCATCAATTGTTAAATGTGTTCTTTCATTAAGACTCGTCTTTTATATGATGTTGTTGTTGCCTCCCTAACTACACCTAGCCTTGCTACAACCAAGGAAGTTCTATTTGTTGCAGGAGGAGTTCATAATAGTTTTCTAGAAGAACAACCTATTATTGATTGTGTTGAACATATCAATGAGCTACATGCTCCTCACATACCAACAATTGAGCATGTTGTTACAAATGACATTGTCATTGATATGTTAGGTTTTTCTACTTCTGTAAGTGAACCTAACCCTGATCCTAATTCCTATGATCAACCAACACAAAAATATATGCTCTATCATCATCTTCACCATAAAAATTGAATGAATGAGAATCATACTTTTAGATCATTGCAAAAGAGATGTGAAAGTTAGAATTGTCAACCAATGTTGACTACCAGGATAGATTGTGGTTGGATTGATGTATGGTGATGGAATAATTTGAATAGATGTTTGAGGAATTCATATGATTGTGTATCATTGGTTGTACATTCGTTCAAAACTTATATTACTTACTTATGATTTCATTGGAAGTGGTAGACTGGGAATCAAGCTGACATGAAAGTTGACTCATTTGTCTGTCAATTGGAATTTTCGACAAGAACTATTGCTACTACTTATTGATCCCTTAGATAGGAAATACTTGAATTTTTTGATATGTGAACCCCACTGATGTATTCTTGTTGACTCAACTATTTATTTTTGAATTGACTTGGATTTGTTGAGACCAACCCAACCATGTTCGATTTTTGTTGGAGATGTACTATTGCTTATATTGGATATAGATGTTAAGAACCAATTATCAATATAGCGTAGATAAACCTCAGAATAAGTACTCAACACCTTGAAAAAGAGATAAATTCAGATAATAAGCCTCTTCGAGGGGGAAACCTCCTTATGCCCACATAAATGTACAATTACAAGATGATTCAAAATGAAAATGTCTCCTTGGTATTTATAGGAGACTAGGAGGTATAATTACAACTAATGGCCTAAAGCCGACATAAATAAAATAACATTACTAATATAATATGCCCCAATTAAGGGGTAATGAGCCACTATTTAGGGCTTAACATGCCCCTCCCCTTGAGACAAGTGTTGTCTGCAACTCTTGAGTAACTGAGGATGCTTTTGTATAAAAGACTCATCTTCCCAAGTGGAATTTTCAGTCGGTAGTTTCCTCCATTTAATGAGATACTCTAAAATGGATCTATTCCTCAGCTGGAAAACTCCTGTGTTAGTGATGGATTCAGGCTCCAATATGATTTTTTCTTCCTCATCAAGTTCTGGCAATATAGTTTGAACTGGGATCTTGTGACCTATAAACTTGTTTAAGCATGAGACATGGAAAACTGGGTGTACTCGTGAAGATGCAAGCAACTCTAATGTGTATGCCATAGTACCAATCTTTTGCAACACCTTATAAGGGCCATAGTACTTTGGTGATAATTTATTATCCATCTTGGCTTGCTTGAGGGACATCTGTTTGTATGGTTGTAGTCTTAAAAACACCCAATCCTCTACTTCAAAATTTATTTCACTACGATGTTGATCTACTTGTTGTTTCATACGATTTTGTGCCATGGTCAGGTTGTCCTTTAGTATTTGGAGAACTTTTTGTTGATGCTCGATGTAATCCTCCACTGCTTGAACCTTAGATTTTTCTTTTAGAGAAGAAGTGATGGAAGGAGGGTGGTATCCATAGAGTGCCATAAATGGTGTCATTTTTGTTGCAGTTTCAAAGGAAGTGTTATACCACCATTCTACCAAGGGTAACCGTTTGAACCATTGTGTTTGTTTATCAGAGACAAAGCAACGAAGGTAGCCTTCCAGACATTTTTTCACTATCTCAATTTGTCCATCATATTTAGGATGATAGGATGAGCTATGAGCTAATTGAGTACACAAACAAGAAAATAATTATGTCCAAAAATGTCCAGTGAAGATGGGATCTCTATCACTTACAATAATCTTTGGGCTACCATGTAGCTTTTGAACTGTCTCCATGAATGCGATGGCAACTGTACTAGCTTTGAAGGGATGCAAGACTGCACAAAAGTGTGCATACTTGGTCAGTCTATCAACAATCACCATGATGACACTCTTTCCTTCAGACTTTGGTAACCCTGTGATGAAATCCATGGAAACCTCCTCCTAGCACTGACTTGGGATGTCTAATGGTTGTAAGAGACTTGGGGTCTTAATTGTTTCCACCTTATTTTGTTGGCAAACCAAACATTCTACCACAAACCTTTGAACATCATTTTTAAGGCCATCCCAAAAAAAATGCTTCTTGACCCTATGGTAGGTTTTTTAAAATCCTGAGTGCCCTCCTACTGGAGAGGTGTGCAATTCCAATAGTACCCTTTGTTTGAGTTGGTATTTTTTACATAAATATAATCGATATTTGTACCATAGTGAATCATTTTTCCATGTAAATGTATCTAATGTACTGGAATCCTACTACATCATTTGAATGAGAGTCCACACTTTTTCATCATTCTTCCATTCATCCATTGCTTATATTATCCAATTGGGTTGGATGATCAAGATAGCACAAAGAAAGGCCTCAACATATTCATCCTTCCTTGAGAGTGCATTTGCCACAACATTTTGCCTCCCTTTTTTATAGACGATTTCAAAATCATAACCCAATATCTTGGTTACCCATTTTTGTTGTTCTTCTGAAGATAGTATTTGTTCCAAGAAGTATTTAAGACTATCATTATCTATTTTGACCTTGAAGTGCCTACCTATTAGGTAAGGGTGCCATTTCTTCAATGCATGTAGTATTGCCATCATTTCCTTCTCATAAATGGGTTTGTGTAAGTCCTTTCCCTTGAGTGGTCGACTTTCAAAAGCCAAGGGCCTTCCTTATTGCATTAGGAAAACACCAATTCCATTTCCCAAGGAATCACATTCCACAATAAAGGTTTTTGTGAATTCTGGAGTGGTCAAGACAAGAGCTTTGCACATCACCTCTTTAAGTTGTTCAAAATATTTAGTTGCCTTTGGAGTCCATGAAAATGAATCCTTCTTAGTTAGTGTCATTAAAGGTGCTTCTATTCTTCCATAGTGTCACACAAACTTGCGATAGTAACCTGTCAAACCCAAAAATCCTCTAAGATTCTTTAATGTTTTGGGAATCGGCCAGTCCATCATGGCCTTAATCTTGTTAGCGTCTACCTTGACACCTTCATGAGATACAATATGACCCAAATACTTTACCTCCTTCACTCTAAAGAAACATTTGGATGTTTTGGCTTATAATTGTTTCTCCTTTAGTAGTTGTAGCACCTTGTCAACATGTTGCACATGATCCTCCCAAGACTTTCTATAGATTAGTATATCATCAAAAAATACTAACAAAAATTTTCAAAGGAAGGGCTTGAAAATGGAATTCATCAACCCTTGGAATGTGGAAGGTGCATTTTTAAGGCCAAAAGGCATGACCAAAAATTCAGAATGGCCTTCATGAGTTTGGAATGTTGTTTTTGGGATATCTTCTTCCTTCATTCTAATCTGATGATACCCTGAACTAAGATCCAACTTTGTGAAATAGATTGCTCCATGTAGTTCATCTAACAATTCATCAATGACGAGAATGGGAAACTTATATTTAATAGTGATCTTGTTGAGCTCTCTATAATATGGAAACATACACCATGAGACATCTTTCTTGAATACCATTACCACCAGTGTAGAGTAAGAACTCTGGATAGGTCTAATAATGCCAACCTCTAACATTTCTTCAACCATGTGCTCAATTTCACTCTTCTAAGCATAAGGGTATCTGTATGGCCTGATGTTAGGAGGAACACTCCCACGAATTAGGTGAATATCATGATCATGATTTCGAGTGGGTGGAAGACCTTTGGAAATATCTTCAAATACTTTGGAATGCTTATCAATGATCCCCTGGAGATCTAGAGGAATAGATGGCTTAGATGTTTGAACATCTAGTGAGCATAGTTGTGCAATAACACCTTGATGCCCCTTTTTCAATAATTTTTTCATGCCATTAGAGCTTATCACCTTACTGGGTTTCCCTGTGATACCTCTTAACTCAATTTATTTTCCTTCCAATGAAAATTTCATGAAAAGTTCTTGAAAATTAAAATCCATTGTTCCTAATGATTGTAACCATTGGATTCCTAGTACAACATCAGCACCACCCATGGGTATAGC
>JASDQU010104098.1:349772-389620 GCA_032191745.1 Picea mariana
ATAATTTTTTCATGCCATTAGAGCTTATCACCTTACTGGGTTTCCCTGTGATACCTCTTAACTCAATTTATTTTCCTTCCAATGAAAATTTCATGAAAAGTTCTTGAAAATTAAAATCCATTGTTCCTAATGATTGTAACCATTGGATTCCTAGTACAACATCAACACCACCCATGCATATAGAAATCATTGGACTATTCATTACATATTACCCCATAGTAAGATTGATCTTATTGAATTTTCCTGAGCAATTGATAGTTCCTCCATCTGCAATCATTACTTGAAACTCTGGTGATGGATATACAAAGCAATTGAGATCTTTGGCTAATTTATAATGAATGAAATTATGAGTACTTCCAGAATAAATTAGGACTATTACCTTTTTCTTTTTGATATATCCTTTGATCTTGAGGGTTTGAAGAGTGTTAATTCAAGCCAATGCATTACATGATATAGTGGGAGTCAACTCTTCAGATGAAATTGATTCTACATTTTCATATTGAGATGGTTCTTGTTCATGTTCTTGTTCTTCTTCCTCTTCACAATCTATTTAGAATAATTTCTTCTGACCACACTTATATCCCTTACTGTACTTGCTGTCACAATTAAAGCATAAACCCTCTGCTTTTCTTTCCTCCAATTTTTGAGGTGTCAACCTTGTAGGTTGAGGTTTTTTAGAAGAAGGAGCATTATTCTCTCTATAGATGTTAAGATTGGTTGTTCTAGTAGCCATAGCCATATTTTTACTTTCCACATTTCTTGCCACCCTAAATGCATTCTCCAATGATTTGGGTTCCCAAAGGAGAACCTCATGTTGAACGTTATCTCTTAAAGTTCCTATGAATACATCAATCAAGTGCTCATCTAGAATATCGGTTACCTTTATATTCAATCTTTGGAAGTTCTCAATGTGCTCTGTAACTGAACCCTTTTTCTTGATATTTATCAATTGGCTAAAGAAGGTATTGCTCCTTGTAGTGTGCTATCATTTATTCCGTGAAAATTATCCAAGTGATGAGTGATTTGTGAGAACACATCCATCTATACCATACAAATTGATTAGGTTCTAAATATAAAGAAGCAATTTGTACCTTTTTTGTATGTGGCAGATTATGTAGATCAAATAATTTCTCCATCTGAAGTATCCATGTGATAGGGTCCTTGCCATCAAACTTCCTCATATTGATCTTAGGAACATGGTTGGTATTCAACCCAAAGTTAGATTTTCTCCATTCTTGATTCACCTTCCTTGTTTCCTCATCATGAATTTCATGGGATATATTTTCACTTTCAAGTGTCCTCTCTATTATGAAATTTTTCAATCCTTCCATGAAACCATCCATCTTTGCCTCCAACTTAGCTTCCATCTCTTGTAGTTCATCTTTTGTTACTATCTTCTTTTGTAAATCATTTATGTCCCTATGCATTTATTCACCTTCATCAAGAGTCCAAGTATGATTGTATGGAGGCTTATTTGGTGTAGAATTTTACTTTTTGGGTGGCATGTTGGCCAGGTATCACTTTTGAACCTTGATTTTGAGGTGGTTCTGCTAAACAATGTTTCTTCTATTGTATCTTCAAAGTTTCGGCCCTTTTGGGTATGAAACTTTATTTTTTGTAGTTCTCTGATATTTCTTCTCTACAATACCACAGGTCTGATCAAAATTGGATGTGCCAAGTGGAATTTATGGTAGCTTCCCCACAAATTTCTGATTTTTGTCCTTTTTAGGAGATCTCACTTGTATAGCATGCCCCGCACAACATTATTGATATAAAATTCTGAAACTCGTACCAGAAATACTACATATTGTCCACTATCTAATGAAACTTGTCTCACTCAATTTGGATACTCTAGGAAGAAGTTATGATTGTTTTACCTGGAACACCTTCTTGAGACTAGTCAATAGGACTAGTCAGATACCCTATCTTCCACAGGGTGTATCTACAAATTTAAGAGGACCCATGAGCTAAAAGTTTTACCAAAGATACCTTACTAATTTTTGTGAACATCCTATAGAGTTTAGGGTCTGAAACATTACAAAAAAAAAAAATTACAGTGAAACTTCCGTAATGACTCAGTTTAGGAAGATTCCAGAACCCTATATTGCATAGGCTGTATCTCCGAAAGTATAAGGCATCATGAGCTGAAATTTTAACCCAACATACATTGATCTGTCTACTAAATACCCTCAAATTCGTTCCTTCTGAAACATTGTATAAAAAAATTTATAGAGAAAATTCCAAGGTGTCTCATATGTAGCAGCGAAACCCCAAGACCTTGAGCTCTGATACCATATGTTAAGAACCAAATATCAATATAGCATAGAAAAAACTTAGAATAAGTACTCAACGCCTTGAAAAAGAGATAAATTAAGATAATAAGCCTCTTCGAGGGGGAAACCTCCTTAAGCCCACATAAATGTATAATTACAGGATGATTCAAAATGAAAATGTCTCATTGGTATAGATAGGAGACTAGGAGGTATAATTACAACTAATGGCCTAAAGCAGACATAAATAAAATAACATTACTAATATAATATGCCTCAATTAATGGGTAATGAGCCACTATTTAGGGCTTAACAATAGAGCCTGTCTAGATTGACAAAGACTGATTATCTTGTGTTTTTGGTGACATTTTTCTAAATTTTTCAGGAGTGTTGTTGTATCATGTTCGAGCAGTTTTAACCATTGAGTTAGGAAGTGTTGATGACATAAAAAGTACAAATGGAGGATTTTATATTATGGGAAACATGCATATAATTTTCATTCAACATTATGGACATTCCTTCTTCAGACCTTGAAGGATTTTTGATAGCCAAGAATGAAATTTGGCGATATCTCTACACATTTTTCTAGGGAAATCTCAGAAGCCTTTGTGAGAAGTGTATGGAACATTGGGAGTTGGTATGGTTTGAGGTATCTACTATGAAAAATAAAATACAAGTCCACATATATATTATATACATTGTATCCAACATTGACCATGTTCAGGAAAGTGGTTTTGAAGGAAAATTGGATGGTGGTTAGATGACATTCAAGCACTACCAAGCCAACAACATATCTATGACACTTGAATATCTCTTAGAATCTATGAAGGCACATAGTAGTTTGAATATTCAAAGAACATGGAGATGTGATAAGTTGTATATGGACATTTTTTGAATAGTAACACACCTTTCATTTTTTGAGCAATAGATTGTGACAAAATGTTGAAGGAAACCAATCCTATCAGTTGTGAATATATAATAGTACTGTGATAGTCAAACATATAGAAATTCTTTGGAAACTTTTTAATAAGTAGAAAAAGGAGTAGTTCAGGAGAGGGATGGTAAAATAGAGAAGACCTAGAAATTACATCAATAAAATATACTACATTCACGAGGGGAGATGCTTCAGAAAATTATAAGTGAAAGCACAGTCTAAGGGGGAGAAACATAACAAAAAGGACTATGTAGAAAAAGATGAAGCATATTCCCATCAAGTACCACTTATTAAGAAGAACATGTACCTGAAATAAGTGTTAACATAAAATATATTTCCCCCATGGAATAAGTTTTAGATACTTTTACCAAACCCCTTCCCAGAGAAACACATGAATATCTTAGATAGAAGATGAGAGTGATATCCATCTCATCTTGTTAGTAAAGAAGAAGATCTCAAGGTGAGCATATCTTTTCCATTGATGTCAAAAGGGGATAATTGCATATAGGGATAGAGTTTCATATAGGGGGAGGAGAATTATAGATAGGGAGAGTTGCAGACAAGGGAGAATTCTTTCTATTTCTGGAAGATGATGTGTTTTTGAATATAGGGTTGCCATCAATGACAAAGGGGGAGATTGTTGAATAAATTGTTGTCATTGATGTCAAAGGTAAGTAAGTATTTAAATAGAAAAGTGACTTTAATAATTACAAAAGTGAAAACATTAAGTGGAAGTAGAGTTTATGTAAAAGTAGAGTAAACATGAAAGTGGATTAAAATAAATATGAAAGTGGATTAATAAAAAAGGTAAAAGTGAAAGTGGAGTTTACGTAAAAGTGGAGTAAACATAAAAATGGATTAAAAAAGGTAAAATTGAGAGTGCACATGGTATTTTCACATGGATTTAAAAACTATGGTAGTATTTTACCCATGGTATGTTAAAAAGTGAATTATAAATTAGAAAAGGGGAAAAGTAATTATTATTTAATAAAAGTCGTGAATTTTCAAATGTACATGACTTTTCATGTAAAGATTATGGTAAAGTATATATGGATAAGAGAGTTATAAGAAAAAGTGTGTGTGGATGAAAATGTAATATTCTTATGCATACCATTCGAGGAGTGATGATTGAATATCATTGAATGAGAGAAGATTAAATATTCACGACGATCAAATCTAGTGTTCTAGCAAATAGATCTGGTGTTCTAGCAAGAAAAAATTGTAAAGGAAGATATGAGGCAGAAGTAGAAGAAGAAGCAAGAATATCTGGTGAAGGTAGAATGGAAGAATAAGTAACAAGTGTAGAGAATATCTGGTGAAAGTAGAAGTAGCAAACACATTGCAGATTTGGCGAAAGAAAAAGGAGTGAGTGATATGGAAAACGTTGAGGGGATCAATGTATCTTGTAGGTTGATGCCTAAAAACAAAATAAGGGGATTGGTGTCTCATGTAGTTTGGTTCCTACAAAAAACAAAGGGGATTGGTGTCTCTTATAAGTTAGTTCCTACAAACAACATAGAGGATTGATGTCTCCTGTAGGTCGTTGCCTACAAACAATAGAGGGGATAGATGTCTCATGTAGGTCAATGCCTACAAACAATAGAGGGGATCAATGTATCATGTAGGTCAGTGCATACAAAAAATAGTGGGGATTGGTGTCTCCAGTAGGTTTTTTCCTACAAACATTTGCAACTATAGTTTTGTGCCTAGAAATTAATAAATATATTTTTTTGTTGTTTTCTCCCGAAAGAGTTTCCATGTTAAATATTGTGTCTTCATGTTGTTACATTGATGTGATTGATTCATTATGTTTTATGAATGTTAAAAAGAAAAATATAACCTTATATTGATTCAACCCCCCTCTCCATGTAAATGTGTGCTCAACTATAGACACACAAGGGTTGGATATGTTTTTTTCTTCAAGGCTTGAGTTCTTTTGTTTTTTCAATGCTTTCTTCTTAAGAGTCGATTGAATAAAATAAGAAAACTAACTTTGTTTGGGAAAAAATCCCTCATGGATTCAATCCCATTTCCAATTCCTTCATTCACCTCTCTCTTTTAAAAAAGGGAAAATTTAGTTGGATAAAAAAATGAAGTAAAAATTTAAATTGAGTGATAGAGTGCTAATATTGTATTGTACAAAAAGTGTTGTAAATTGGAAGTGCTACACTCATACAAGTGTTTGATAGCTCTGTCCAAAATCTTATTAAATCCAACAATTCACTTGTCATCAACACCCCAATAACAAAAGATACAAAGCTCCAGTATCAAGAATTAGTGACTTTCTCCATGATAAAAAATGTTAGTCCAACAACAAACAAAAAATGTCACTCAAAGAGATAAATATATCTATATAGACTAGAACACTCAGGGTCTACTCAAACTCTTTGCTCCAAACATTGAACACATATGGCTCTATCCCAATTTAGACCAAAAATAGTTATCATAATGATATCATATTTCCTTGTGGTGTTTAGATAACTAAGAACTTATCTCAATGAACCAATACCCATTCTTATCATCGACATCTACATAGGCTTTGAATTAGCTTTCACCAACAATTAGAATATAATTTACAATTCCTTCACAAGTTTATTATTCTTTGAATTAAACTCCAATCCAACTTATATTCCATTAATTGAACATAAATGATATGTCACACAATGACATAATGTTTACGTTACAAACCCAAATGGGAAAATAAACATTTGAATGGTTACTCAATTCTCATCTTGACAATATTTGGTTACAATGTAGCTTATGGATCTCTGTGCATACTCCCCTCTTTGGCCAAAATACCCTTTGAGAGTCATTTCACAAGGAAGGCCAAGAGACATTGATATTTTAGTTCCCATTTCTCTTTCTCTTTCTTTCTCCTACTTTCATTTTTCAATTTTATTTAGTTCTTTTTTTTCCTCTCTTTGTCTCATTTAATTTCTAAAATTTGCACTGTCCTTTATTATCTAACCTTCATTATTTTTTAAATTGCACTTGTAGGTATTGATTCTTACAATCATTCCCTTGTTCAGATCCATTTCAGATCATACTTCCCCATTGAGAGGATTTTCGGTCTCCAAAATATTAGAAGACCAATATAAAACAATGTTCTCTCTCTCTATTTCTCTAGAACATGGATCTGACTATGGATGTTGGATTTTTATACTAGATCAGGTTTTGGTTATGGATCTATCTCTAGTTCCTAGATTGTTTTTTCCTTCATTACTAACGTATCCTCATTGAATCTTAGCTTTGATCAATATTAAGATCCAACTCTTCACTCATAATTCATTCCCATATTTAGAGTCAAGTCCCTTGAATTTTCATACTTGGAGACAATCTATCTTGTATGTTAACGAAAAAGTCAAGTTATATTTTTATTGTTTAGTGTGACTCCAACAAGGTATGTTATCATGTAGAAATTCCACAAGAGGATGTGTGGATTAGCTTATTATACTAGAACCAATTGGTTCCTAGCAGTGAAACAATTCTCTTATATTGCACATGCTTACCAACACTCTATCCTTGCAACAAAATCACTTGAAGGACCTCCTTAGTGTGCAATCATATCACCTTGTTTCACCCAGAATAGTTGAAAAATACTACACATGTATAATTGTAGATGACATTCATCAATAGGCTATAGTCTTGAGGATGGGGCTCTTATGACCTTAAAATTGCTCACTTGAACCATTTTTAGTAGTTACACATGAATATATCACAATTGGAATGCATAACACTCATTTGTATCCCCTTTCCATCATCACATGACCTAAAAATTGTTGGAATCGACTTAGTCAAACCCTAAAATTGACCAAAAGTGGTTATCATAGATATTACCCCCATTATGTGCATGCAGAAAATGTATATATACCACCCAAAAGTTGTGCTACCCCTTAAAATCACTAATTTTGATTATTTATGACCCCAATCAATGCACTCAAATTGATATAATGGGAATCTAATGATATGCGGACCATGTTAAACCCTAATTGTTATTTTGAAATTTGATCTAGTACTCTTTAAACATTATAAAGAAGGCCATGTCAATGCATTTATCCACTACACAACTATAAATAAATAATTTTATATCACTCCATCCATCTATCCTCACAAGGCTATGTTGTCAGAATGACACAAGAATCTTGAGGACCTCTTCCTCTTGACTGCTCCATTCTAGCTTATGTACCTTATTTATCCACCAAAGAGAGAGTCATAGGCACATGGATGAATCCAAGGACCCATCCCAAGGAGTGTTACACATCAAAATGTCACATTTGTGTTTCTCACCCTAAGTGTCCCAAGTGTCGCAAAGTGACATATGCACCTTGGTATGTGTCACATGCACTGTTGAAAGTGTCGTATGCACCTTACTAAGTGTCACATTCACTTTGTTAGGTGTCACCACCCCTTGAAACCATGAAAACAATTTTCCATGACCCCTAAGTCATATGGGAGGAAGAAACACATCATTTCAAGGTCAAAACACACCTTTTCCTTGGAAAATTCGACCATTTTGGTGGCATTTATGAAGGGTGGTGCCCCTCTAGCCATGCTGGGAGAGGGCCATGGCGCCCCCTCTACCATGTTAGAGGAACACCACTATTGAAGGAAAATCTTCCTACGGATAGGTAGATCTCCTCAAAGGGCTAGACTCTTAACTCTAAGACAGAAATTTCTTATCATGGTCACTGACTTCCTTTTAGGTCTACACAAACTAATGCATGAAGAGGAAGGAGAAAAGATGTACTTTTTACCGATGGTTGTCCCTGCATGCTCTGAGTTGAACTCCAATCTTGATCTCCTTGATAAGACCTGTAGACAAACAAAGTACAACCACTTCCTATTCTATCGAGATTAGTTCGAAGCAGACCTATCTACTTAGAGACAAATTCATGTAATGTCAAACACAAATTAGCAAGAAACAGGCCAAGCATATTACATTAATGAGGACAAAATGTTACTTACAGCCATAGATGGAATGTAATAGTTTCGTCAAGTTCTCCTTGCCTAACCCTTGCTCAAAAGCTCCACGATCGGAATGACGATAGCTTCACTGATTAGCCTCCACTTCACTGTGTGTTTCCTATGAGATCATAAGTTTCATGCTTCTCATCCCTTCTCCAAATATCACTTATGAGATCATAAGTTTGGTATGATTCTCCCTCCAGCTCCCCCTTTCACCATGAGAAAGCTTGCTTATATAGAATTGGAGAGGCTCAACAACTTGAGATATCTTTGGGGTGAGTTGAGGATTTTCCTCCTTGAGTTAGGGATCTTCCCTAAGATCATGGCTGGACTAGGGGTTCGAATCCAACTTCCTTCCAAGATTGAAAATATCTTTCCCCCATTCATCTCAACAAACCAACTGCTGCCCAGAATAGGTAGCGCTCCCTCAAAAGGGCCATCAGAGCATTATAGCGCTCCCAAGTAGGCTTTAGGGGGAGCCATCACTCCTGAGAGTAGGAGCGCTCCCTCAAAAGGGATGATACAGTGTTATAATGTTCCCAGATAGACTATAGGGGAGTGCCAGCACTCCTGAGAGAGGTATAGAGGAGTGCTCTCCTCCAAAAGCTCAGTTTTTTGGGTTCTTTCAAATGGCAAGAGGTTCATAAGCCCAGTTAACCTTTCCTCCTCTTCCAAATCAAGTGTTTGATGTGTGTCAAGTGTCCTTCTCATGTCGTTATAGGCATGACATAGGCATCATGGCAGTATGCTTTCCTTGACACTTGCAACACTTGTGAGCAAAATGCGACACTTGCGACACGTGTAATGACAACACTTGCGACACTATCGAAGTGAGTAATTTCGATGTGTAACAGATTGCCCCCCAAAGTATGAAGTTAGAAGACAGGAACTGATAACTAAAATGCTTTGTAGACTTTCAAGCAAGGGTATAGACGCAGAGAACTTGACAGAAGCTGCACACAAACATCCAACAAATATTATGACATGTTTCAAACCCAAGGCAGGCATACCTATGCTTGGGTGATCAAGACTTGCAATATATGGCCGCCATAAAATACACTGCGGATCCATAATTGTATTGATAAAAAGGTATAGCCATTGATGATACAGTGTGGATCTATACTCATATGAATTGAACTGATCATAGCCACGAAGAATACACATTGGATCCACAAGATGATAGCCACGACCAATACAAAGTGGATCTATGTAACAATATATGTGTCATTGTTCAAGAGAAACTCCATCGAAACCTGGGCAAAGTACATATTAGAGTGATCACTCAACCCAGGGTCTTCTTACTAATCCCGATGTAGTACGGATATAACCATGTGAATAGATGTCTTGATGTCGAACATGGTAGAAACCACTTGATTACCGGTCAATGATGTAAACCGTTAACAAGCATGAGGGAGATCACCATTAATGTCAATGATTCCCAAGGTACCCTAGTACATTCCAATGAATGTGAATGGATGAGCTGAAGTCGAACATCTGTGGAATAATATGATTAGAGGTCAATGATGTAAACCCACTGTCGAATGTGAGGAGGCCTGCCATTGAGGCATGCAGGTCCCAAAGTACTAACTGGTTTCTAAGTCTAGTTCTTGGATAATGTGTTGAAGTCGATAGGAATAGACTTGTCGAAGGAGAGCCTTGATATATCCCCCATCAACGACATGAAACGGACATAGAGATGTAATTGGTAGATCAAATGAACATGGACTGACATGGGTATTGAGACAAGATATTTGTGATGGCTGAATCTCGAGGCAGATACTTCCCTTGAACACTGAGGCATAACAGCAGAAATGTGACATGGACCAAAACACGATAATCCAGTGGATACTGTGACTTTCGTCGGGTGACCCAAAGGAGTAAGAAAAAATCAGAAGATTGGTTCAGTGCAGAGGTTTAGCAGATTAAGATGTGCGCAAAGACAAAGTGTCCTGTTCAAGGGCGAATCTAAGAGTTACTCGGTGATGTTCTCAAAAACTTCTTGGCTTGCTTCTTTCAAATTTTTCCCCCATTCAGATAGATGAGTACCTCTTTTTGATTTAAAGAGATTGAGGAGGGTAACACATGCTCGATATAACTCACCTTCAGTAAGTTCCTCTTCCTTTGTTTAACAAATTGGAATAAGTAAGGGTTCGGTCCCATATGGGCCTGTCGATGTTTCTTTTAACGAGTCCAAAGACAGAAAACTCGAAGGTTTTTCATGATTATAGAGTCTGGAAAAACACTTAAAAAGAACTCTCTCAGTTCCTTTTTCGTAAAGTAGTCGGATGAGACCGAAAAAGAGATAAACTATTGCTCAACAAACGTTTTCTTCAAATACTTTAATGAGCGTGAAGAGAACAAGGTCGCTTGGTAATCTTTTCATGTTTAGAGAGTCTGAAAAGAACTTAAAGGAGACTCCAATGTTATCCTTTTTCGTAATGTTAGTCTTGTGAGGCCGAAAAAGAGATAAATTATCACTTGAAAGATACCCTTTCAAACCTTTTAACGAGTGGGAAAGGAAGCAAGATCACTCGACAATATTTTCATGTTTAGAGAGTCTGAAAAGAGCTTAAAGGAGACTCCAGGGGGTTCCTTTTTCATGTATCCATACAGGTCCGAAAAAGAGATAAAATTTTACCCAGATGCATTCTCATGTATTTACAAGCACGAGAAAGAAGAAAGACTAAGTTCAGTATGCCCCCAGCTTGAAATCTAGTGGTGTAACTCCAGAAAGATCATCAAAGGCTAGAGACATGCCCTCCAAGCTTCAATTCATTCACCGGCTCTAAGGTCGTCACCAATTTCTCTAGTAGATGAGAAAAAGGGAGAAGGATGGATGAAAAGAAGGTTCAAAAGAGATGACTGTTTCATTTTTTAACGAGCTTGACACAGGAAAAGAATGATGCTCAGGGCCTCTGTTTCATTTTTTAACAAGCTTGCCACAGAGAAGAGAAACTATGCTCGTGGTTTTGTCTGGATCATGGCTTCCAAGAGAATAATTCTCTAGAAGGGTACCATGTCAAAGGATAAAATGCAGTCATGGCCTCCAGGAGATCTTTGCTAGATGGAAGATAATCGCTCGAGAAGGAACACATTTCGATGGTCGCGATAGGAGTAAGGAGATCAAGCTCCAATAACCCTACCGAATAAATCACCATGTCTACTACTGGATCCAAATCATCGGAAGTTGAAAGCATGGGAGACAATAGAAAATCGACATCAGGAGGGGAGATAGACTGTATATCTGCCCACATTTCTTCACGAGGGGGAAAAAAAGAATATCGGTGACGGTTATTATCCCACGGTAACTTGTCAGTGCGAAGCATCTCTAGAATAGATTCATCCAAGGGAAAAGTTGGGGAAATGTACTCGATTGCAGATGACAAGGAACTCAACCATGATTGCATCGAGGAAATGTCAGGTGCCAACAGATGTTGGTCATCTGACAAGGGAGAAGTGGATTGGGTAGAAACGTATGACGTTTCGGCTAGACTAAGTGGCACGGTGTCACCTAGTGCATCGAATTCCAACGGATGAGGTACAATCCAAGGGTCATATGATTCCAAAGATTGATAAGCCATGGTCAAAATCATATCGACGATGGAAATATGATGTGTAGTCAGTGGAAGTGGTGTAGGGAAGGTACCCATGAGGCTAGAATCTTTCAGTAAGCCAACACCAACACTTTCATACGTGATCTTATGGTCTCCCAAGAAAGGAATATCATTGGTAGAAGGAACGCGAGCATCGGTCGTGCAGAAATCCAGCTGATCAACAGTGACAATTTTTCCCTGATGAGGAAATTGGACACATCGGAAAACTGACGAGGCAATGATAGTCATAGCATAAAACCAACTTCTTCCAAGTAACAAGTTGTAATCGAGGGGAGCATCGACCACCTCGACATCAACAGTAATAGTTTTGCCACCCAATTGGATGGGCAGAGATTGTAAAAGCCCATGGGGATGAAAACCTCACTCATTGAAGGCACGTAACATCGTTGGGGATTTGTTGAGTGCTGGTGATTTTAAACCTTTCCAACATGCCAAAGACATGACACAAGTCGAGGCTCCCTCATCCAGAATAGTTCGGTGGATTTGTTGATTGTGAACAACAACATCAACTTGGAAAGAAAGTTGGTGGGAGATTCGAGACACATGATTGTCCAGGTTAAACATGATCTGATCTGACAACTCAGGATCAACAGCGCCAAGAGCAGCCAAGAGTGTTCTACGTTGACTGGGTCAGTGCTATAGAACTTCTAACGCAGACATAGCACACGGTGCTTGAGCCAAATCTTCAACAATGTTGTAGTTCTGGGTGGCACGTGAACTAGGATTAAAGGTAGCTTTGCGGATAGTGCTCTTAGGAGGGCGTAAGATAGAGTCGAATATGGGTTTCTCAATCTGAAGTGGTCCAGATGGAGGATTAACTGATGGAAGACTAACGGAGGATGATGATGGATCTGGTAAAGTACCGACATCGTTGGTGTCTGTTCCTTTGTGAGGGTTACCTGGCATGTCATATGTATTAGAGAGAGTGGTCAAATTGATCCCATTAAACATATAAAGATGTGCACTTGATCAGACCTCATCATGAGGGTTGCTAGAACTACCCCTAGGAGAGGGGGTTTGAGCAACCATGGATTGTTGTTGTGAAAAAGATTGAGTAAGCACAACGGGCTGTGACTTTCCTTGGAAAATTTTGGCCACTTCATTTCAAAGTGGACAATCTTGAGTGTAGTGATCGTCACTACAAATGATACATGGGAATTTTAGTTTCTGTTGTGGTTTCTTTTCGGTAGCGACTCTTAAATCTAAGACAGAAAGTGCTTATCATGGTCACTGACTTCCTTTTAGGTCTACACAAACTAATGCATGAAGAGGAAGGAGGAAAGACGTACCTTTTACCGGTGTTTGTCCCTGCACGCTCTGAGTTGAAATCCAATCTTGAGCTCCTCGATAAGCCCTGTAGACAAACAAAGTACAACCACTTCCTATTCTATCGAGATTAGCTCGAAGAAGACCTATCTACTTAGAGACAAATTCATGTAATGTCAAACACAAATTAGAAAGAAGCAGGCCAAGCATATTACATTAATGAGGACAAAATGTTACTTACAGCCATAGATGGAATGTAGCAGTTTCATCAAGTTCTCCTTGCCTAACCCTTGCTTAAAAGCTCCATCATCGGAATGATGATAGCTTTGCTGATTAGCCTCCACTTCATTGTGTGTTTCCTTTGAGATCATAGGTTTCATGCTTCTCATCCCTTCTCCAAATATCACTTATGAGATCATAAGTTTGGTATGATTCTCTCTCCAGCTCCTCCTTTCACCATGAGAAAGCTTGCTTATATAGCCTTGGAGAGGCTCAAGAACTTGAGATATCTTTGGGGTGAGTTGAGGATTTTCCTCTTTGAGTTAGGGATCTTCCCTAAGATCATGGCTGGACTAGGGGATCAAATCCAACTTCCTTCCAAGATTGAAAAGATCTTTCCCCCATCCATCTCAACAAACCAACCGCTGCCCAAAATAGGGAGCACTCCCTCAAAAGGGCCATCAGAGCATTATAGCACTCCCAAGTAGGCTTTATGGGGGCACCATCACTCCTGAGAGTAGGAGCGCTCCCTCAAAAGGGCTGATACAGTGTTACAACGCTCCCAGATAGAATATAGAGGAGCGCCATCACTCCTGAGAGAGGTATAGGGGAGTTCTCTTCTCCAAAAACTCAGTTTTTTGGGTTCTTTCAGATGGAAAGATGTTCATAAGCCCAGTTAACCATTGCTCCTCTTCCAAATCAAGTGTTTCATGTGTTTCAAGTGTCCTTCTCATGTCGTTATAGGCACGACATAGGCATCATGGAAGTATGCTTTCCTTGACACTTGCGACACTTGTGAGCAAAATGTGACACTTGCGACACTTGTAATGATGACACTTGCGACACTATCAAAGTGATTAATTTCAATGTGTAACAACCACTATCAGGGTGGTGCCCTGTCTCTCACTCTGGGGGAGATTCATTCTTGTTGAGGGAAAAGGGGGATCTCCTCCACCTTATTCTATGGGCCAACTCTCTCAATATGGTTTGGTTATGTTAGACACTCATGATTTGGATTCACCTTAGAATCTAATACGAACCTCAAGGATACATATCCTCAACCACATCCCTCATTTTCTCATGGTGGATGTGCCCTTAAA
This sequence comes from Picea mariana, assembly GCA_032191745.1. Taxonomy (NCBI): domain Eukaryota; kingdom Viridiplantae; phylum Streptophyta; class Pinopsida; order Pinales; family Pinaceae; genus Picea; species Picea mariana. The sequence goes on from JASDQU010104098.1 coordinate 364,141, forward strand.
GCCTATATATTGAGGGTTTTCCAAGGTGAAAGGAAGGAGGTAATAAGACAGAGTATCATCATTTTGATATTGGTATATTTGTGAAAGGGTTGGATGAGGAGAACTTGGATAGGTTGTTTCTGCATCAATCATGGTCTATAAGTATCTCTTGTTGTATTTCCAATAAATATATACTTGGCCTATTTCCCTCAAGCTTGTGTACTTTCTCATTTCCTTGTCTATTGTTTTCTTTAATCTTCGTAGATGATTTTCTTTTACCTAATAAACTAGAGTAGGAGATAATTGTTTCTCTTTGCTACCCATTGCAGGTATCAAGTTGCACTAGGGGGTTTCAATATAAATCTCATAGATTGGAAGTAGCAAGGACAAACTTCTTAAAAAGGTACATCATGACCTTTCTCCCTCTCTCTTTCTGATTGGTTAAAATGAGTTTAAAGGGATGTTAGTGCCTTGATGGAGTTGCCAATCTATTCGATAGGGGTAGTAGATCCTGATATCCCTACCCCTATCATGGCCCTTGTTGGAATATTGGTTGTTGTCATTGATGTCAACCCTAGTCATAGGTTTTGGACCGCAAGATTGATGAAGGTATTTGGACATGAAGGACAATGCACATGCAGATACAACACCCATGGATGGATAGTATACATCATTTTGTTTCTGGTGGTATGTGGCACATCACATGGATCCTCATGGTTGAGGAGAAATGAATTTTTGAAGATGACAAAGTGAATTGAAGAAGGAAGTACATGTAGGCCCTGAAGATAATTAAAGAAAAGAATTACAAAAAAAGAAAGTGTCAAGTCGACCCTAATGTTAAAAGGAAGTGAGATAAATGGTATAAATACATATCATTATACATTCATTTAATATACAAGTCGAATTTTAGAGGAAATCATAAGTAAAGAAGGATGGATTTCAAGGGAGGATGAATTCTTTTGGTGATGTGTTCTAAGGTATGTTATTTTCAAGTCATATTACCATTTTTGCTATAACTTTTTTTCTAGAATGGTTCATATGGTGAAATTTCTATGGTATTGAGAATACATATCAAGGTACCTTTGTTCAAAGTTTCAGATCTTTATTCTCTATAATTATGGAGATACACTCTATGGAAGATAGGGTTTTTGACCAGTCCTGAAGCTAGTCAATAAACATGTGTTCTAGGTAAAACAATCATAACTTCTTCAAAGAGAATCAAAATTAAGTGGGACAAATTGAATTGGAAATATTACGGACTTTATTTTCTTGTGTGCTAGTTTTAGAATCTGATGTTAAATATTGAGTGTGGGGCATTCTGTACAAGTTTGGTCTCCTGAATAAACCAGAATTGAACAAGGTCTACCATTCTCTCTATAACTTATTTTTTGGGAGGATTCAAGGAGTGAAACTTGGATAAGTTTCAGAGAATACATTGAGTAATATTATATATACAATCAGAGTATTCCAAGAATCGAAGAATTTCAGAAATTGAAGAAGTCTCAGGAAGCATTATCAGGTTCTATGTGATGGTTGGTTGATGGTGATGATTTAATATAAAGTTTTATTATCTCTCATATATTCTTGGGTGGAAGTAAGGGGAAAGGATGGAGAGTTCAAATATCTCTTGATATTTGAGGATTGTATCTTCCTCTTGGGGGTTTATCCCTCCCTTTACATTTGGAAGGTGTAGCTACCTTTGGAAGTCATTACTTCCCTTGAATAATAACTATTGATTATTTCTCATATATTGTGCATGGTCTATTGTGGTGTATTGGTGTAAATCTTATACTATTGTTCATTTATCATTGGATATAATTGAATGGTTTAAGTATAAGTTGAAAAATGTTTTAAATTTTACTTGACACTGATTCACCCCACTCTCAGTATCAACAATTTGTTTCAGAGCAGGTTACCTTTAGTACAGTTTAACCACTGGAAGGAAGATCCTATGTAGAAATGGAAGACAACATTCCAAATGGATTTCACCATTTGATGGAAGAAATTTTGAATACCGAAGTATTAGAATGGAAACTTGAAATCTCTTTGGGCATATGTTTGGTTCTCAGTTGCTTTAGGATACAATGCTTTGAAGAAATCAAAGATTGCAACTCAGAAGGAAGCAAAAAGGAACAAAAATTTTTCAATAGATACCATCCTGGATGGATTGAAAGATTCAGTGAAATCCAAGGTGGGATCATGTGCATCAGAAAAAGAGCTTTGGGACAAACTACAAGACCTTTATGCAGGGGAAGAAGCAGAAGAACAAGAAGAAGTTGAAGCAAATTACAACATCTCAGATTTCAAAGAAGAAAATAGAGGTCAGTTCTTTTTCATTAATTGTGAAGGAGTAGGACATGTTGAATTTTAATGTCCTCATCCAAGGATTGAAAGAGACGACACTAAATTCCAATGAAGAAGAAGAAAATCACGAAGCAAAAATGATTCAACAAGAATATGAGAATCTTAAAAAATTGAAGCATGTTGAGATTGAAAATACCAAGCTCAAAGACACATGTAGAAAACTAAGAAGTGAATTGGGTAGTTATGAAAAGATAGTTGTAATCTTGAAGAAACAATTAGAAGAATTTGAGAAACTAAGAGAATAAACCATTTCCTTGAAAACTCTACTCAAAGAAGCAAGAAGAATAGGAGAAGTAAAGAAGGTCTAAATGATGAAAAAAGAAGAAGATTGTGAGAAACTTGAGCAAGAAGTTGTCTCATTGAGGAAGATCTTAAGAAACTCTCAAGTGACAAAAGACTTAACACATATTGGATGCATGGGTGAAACTTCATACAAAGAAGATGCAAATACCAACAAGAAGGTTGAAGAAAGAGTTACACAGATAGTTGATGAGAAGTGGACCAGGATACCAGAAAGAAGGAATGAATACAAAAGAGATGAATATCCAAGAAGACCTCCTACCTTCAGGAATCAAAGAAGCTTCAATTGAAGGAAACTACAGAAGAGTAGAACATGAACCCAAATGGACTACATCACAAAGAAGGCCACTTACTCCAAGGTGTCAAAATTTCTTTCTTGGTCATTTTTATACTTGAAAAAAATTTGGACATAAGGAAATTAATTGCAGAATCAATGAAAGGAACAAATACGCAAGAAACATGAATGGTGTAAATATAAGATATGGAAATAATCGTGGATTTGTCAACAAACGTTATAATTCATTTTCCCCATTGATGGAAAAAAATATTGTATGATACAAATGTAATTATCTTGGTCACAAAGAATGAGATTGTAGTTATATGAATGAAGATGTCCCTATGCCAACCACAGTATGGAGAAGGAAAGAGGTTCTAAACAATGAATATTTTCAAATATCATTAACCGCTGAAGAATGTAAAGAAGAAGATGAATGGAACATAGATAGCGGATGTTCTTCACACATGACTGGGGATCAAGAAAAAATCATCAGCTTGAAGAGAAAGGGCGGAAATGTTGCATTTGGAGATGACTTATCTGCCAAAATACTTGGAGAAGGTGTAGTAGATCTTGGAAGAAAAAATGTAAAAGAAAAGAATGTCCTATTGGTTGAAGACTTGAAGCATAATCTACTCAATGTTAGTAAAATGTGTGGTCAAGGATACACTCTTATGTTTGACTCCCGAAAATGTAAATTTGGAGAAAATAAATCAGGAATATTGGTTGCAACTGCAACAAGAAGACTGAACAACATATACATCCTGGACATGAAGAAGAGAGAAAATAAAGAAGCCACAAAAAGGGATTCCAAGGAAGAAAAAGTCCCAAAGACGAAAAATAAGGAAGAAGTATTATTGAGTGCCACATGTTCGGGGGGAGAAGCCCCAAAGAAGAGAGTTACCTTTTGCCATTAAAATTATGGGGATAAAGCCATACCCTTTTCCATTGATGTCAAAGGGGGAGATAAATTGGGATCTTGATGATAGGGGGAGCATGAGTGTTGCCATCAATGACAAAGGGGGAGATTGGTTTCTCCCTCTCTCTTTCTGATTGGTTAAAATGAGTTTAAAAGGATGTTAGTTCCCTGATGGAGTCACTAATCTCTTCGATAGGGGTATTAGATTCTGATATCCCTACCCCTATCACGACCCTCATCATGTATTCCTTTGAGAGTGTGTTTTTTCCATCTAGAAAAGATCTCTTGGAAGCCATGACCGAGGTTTTTCCCTTCACATGTATTCCTTCTAGAGAATTATCCTATTGGAAGCCATGATCAAGTAGAGGTCTATGAGCATATTTTATTTAATGATTTCAAGCTCATTAAAAAATGAAACTAGGTTCAAGAAGAGTTCTCATTTCTATGTCAATCTCATTAAAAAATGAAACAAAGGGACTCAAGCATATATTTTCTAGTTTCAACCTTGTGTAAAAATGAAGGCTACCTTAGAATTATCTGATCCTTTGGTAGTACCTTTTCATGAGAAAATTTATTTTCCTATGTCAAGATCATTAAAAAATGAAATATCCGCCTGTCCTATTTAGTCGAGACTTTCTCGAGATCTTGTAGATGTTGAGTCAAGTCTTTCCCTAGATCTTCTAACTTAAACTTTTTTTCACCTTCCTTTGTCTGTTGACCCTTTTTCTCCATATGGTAGAGAAATCGATGACAAATTGGATGAAACAAAGCCTAGGGGGAAATATCTCGAGTCTCTAGAAATCAAGTTGGATCAAAGCCACTAGCTTCCATCACGCAACTGGGGAAATATTACCAACTATTCATGCATCTCATTCAAAATCTTTGGACATTAAATTGGGAAGTTTCGAGCTCGATATTTATTCTTTTTCGTGCTCATTAATACATGAGAATATATAAGTGAGTCTGCTTTAATCTCTTTTCAAACTCCCTAAGAATGAAAATATTATTGAGTGATAGTACTTCCTTTCACACTCGTTAAAAGGTTTGAAACAATGTCTTTCAAGTGGTAGTTTATCTCTTTTTTGGCCTCGCAAGATTAATTATGAAAAATGAATAATCTAATCAAGCATGATTATAATAGTTCTCCCCTATATTGTATTACACTTTTTACAGTCTTGGGAGACTGTATTTATGAAAAATCCATCCATGTATTTGTCTTTAAGTTCTTTTCAAACTCTCTAAAAGTAAAAAACCACTGAGTTTACCTTATTTAGTCTCATAAAAAATTTCATCGAAGGACCTGTGTGAGTCCAATATCCAGGACCAACCCCTCCTTCCTCATGTTCGTTAAACATATGGATGAGATATAATGATCACATGTTATCCTCCTCGAGCTCGTTAAAAAATAAAGAGGCACTCATCTATCTGGATGGGGGAAAAATTGAAGGAAGTGGGTCAAGTTTTTGGAATACTTTATGGAAACTACTGTTGTCTCCCTTGAACACGACACTTATTTGCGTCTCATCTTATAGTTGGGTAATATTCGCATCTTTGATTCATACCAATTCCATGTGTGGCTATACTTTTTTTCCAGTCACATTATGTTCTTCGTACTCATCGATTCATTTCTTCCAAGTTAATTGTCGTGCCTCATTATGTTCAAGGGGAGTTTCACTTCAAACTATCCATCTGTAGTATTACCAGTTTCCATTTCCTATGTCAGTCAATATTCATTCGGTCCACCATATTACATCACTTTCTTGTCTCAGTTTCATGTCGATGATAGGGGATACATCAAGGTACTCCTTCGATGAGTATTTTCCTGTTGACTTCAACACATTATCCGAGAATTAGACATACTAAAATAGTTAGTACCTTAGGACTTGCATGCCTCGATGAAAGGCCTCCTCTCTTTCGAAAATGGGTTTACATCAATGACCCATGATTGATCAATTCCACGACTATTCAACCTCAACTCATTTATTTACATTCAATGGAATGTACTAGGTTACCTTGGGAGTTATTGACATCATTGGTGATTTCTTTTGCACTTGTTAACAATTTACATCAATAAATGGTAATCAAGTGGTTTCTACCATGTTTGACATCAAATAATTTATTCACATGGTTAGATGTGTACCACATCGGTATAGGTACAAAGACCTTGGGTTGGGCACTCACTATGTTATGTGATTTTCTCAAGATGCGATGGAGATCATTTGAGCATGTAAAATATTTCAGTACAATCATCATACTAAAAATCATACCGATATATATATTGTCACATAGATTCACATTGTATTGATATGTGGTTATGTTTTGTCATCTCGTAGCTCCACTATGTATTTTTGTGTGGATGCGATTAGTTCATTTCATGGAGGTATCGATCCAAATTGTATCTCTGGTGGCCATCTCCTTATTCAGTATTCTCATGGATCTGCAGTTTATTGGTCAGCAACCATGCTTTGAGTCATCTCATATTCCGAGCATAAGTGTGCTTGCCTCAGAAATGGAACATATATTAATATTGTTTGATGATTTTTTGTATCTTTTGCTAGGTTCTCCCACTCCAACACCCTTTCATTGAAGAATTTGTAAAGTTTTTCAGCCATCAATTTCTCTTATGATATCACACTTTATGGGTAATCTGTTACACATCAAAATGTCACATTTTTGTTTCACACCCTAAGTGTCGCAAAGCAACGTATGCACCTCGGTAAGTGTCGCATGCACTGTTGCAAGTGTCATATGCACCTTCCCAAGTGTCTCATTCACTTTGTTAGGTGTCTCCACCTCTTGAAACCATGAAAATAGTTTTCCATGACCCTTAAGTCATATGGGAGGAATAAAACCATGATTTCAAGGTTAAAACACACCTTTTCCTTGGAAAATTTGACCATTTTTTGGGCATTTATGAACGGTGGTGCCCCTCTGACCATGCTGGGGGAGGGACATGGCACTCCCTCTACCATGTCATATGAGTACCACTATCATGGTGGTACTTTGTCTCTCACTCTGGGGGAGTGTCATTCTTGTTGAGGGAAAAGGGGGATCTCCTTCACCTTATTCTATGGGTCAACTCTCTCAAGATGGGTTGGTTGTGTTCGACCCTCATGATTTGGATTCACCTTAGAATATGATACAAAAATCAAGGAGACATATCCTCAAACATATCCCTCATTTTATCATGGTAGTTGTGCCTCTCAAGCCTATATATTGAGGGATTTCCAAGGTGAAAGGAAGTAGGTAATCAGTCAGAGTATCATCTTTTTGATGTTTGTATATTCATGCAAGGGATGGATGAGGAGAGCTTGGAGAGGCTATTTCTACATAAATAATTTTTTGTAAGTATATCTTGTTGGCTTTCCAATTAATATATACTTGGCCTATTTCCTTAAATCCTATGTACCTTCTCATGTGTTTGTCTATTGTTGCTTTAATATTCATAGGTGAATTTGTTTTACCTAATCAACTAGAGTAGGAGATAGTTGTTTCTCCTTTCTTCCCATTGTAGGTATCTAGGTTCTCCAAGGAGTTTGAAGATCAATCTCATGGATTGGACTCAACGAGGGAAAACTTCATAAAAAGGTACATCATGCCCTTTCTCCCTCTCTCTTTTTGATTGGTTAAAATGAGTTTAAAGGGATGTTAGTTTCCACTTATAGTTTGTTTTTCTTAGTATAGGGGCCTGGTAATCCAAGGGAAGTTTCACCTATCCACAGGAGAAATATTTCGTAACAAGGAGGGAATTTGGATCCCATTCAACTTCAACAAGCCAATATATTGGTGTTCATTCTTTGCCTTCCTATTGTAGTAATGGAGAATATGAATTGTTTCAATTTTTTTTGTTCACGTGAAGTAAATTTCATTTCATTCTTAAACCTTCTATATCTTATGTCAACTAGGATTTGGTATATGAAAATATATCTAGGGTTTAGTTTAACTCCATCACCAATTTTATGTGGCTCAACTCACAATCATTGATATTAGATGGGTTTTTGTCCACCCTCTTGACAAAATCCCACCAACATATTGGTGAATCCACTAGGGATTTGATCCATATATTATTCCTTTTTTATGGATGTGTTTTTCTTACCCCTTCACGCATTGCATTTATAGCCTCAGGGTTTGAAGTTGTTTTATGTTTCTTTAGTTTTCTATTTTTCCACATGTTAACTAGTTGGAAACCCTTGTTTCTACCTTAGTTGCAACCTATCAACTTCATTTCTCTATTTTAGTCACAACACATTTTTCTACCCATGTTTGTATACTGGTCCAATGCAGTTTCTAGGTTTGTTTTTTGCACTCATCCAATGCATATTTATACACAATTTTTTGCACGCATTCAGTGCAATATTTAGATGTAATGTCTACACTAGTTTAGTGCACTTTTGGGGGTATTTTTATGCAGCGTTCTCATTTAAAAAGAAAAATAATTTTTTTAGTTTTGTCTCAGTTCAAGTAATCCCCTTGTAGGGTTCTCTTAGGATTATGGATAGTTAGTGATGTACTATAATGAACTTTTAGGGAAACATTGCAGGTAGAGAAGAGCCCCACTAGAGTTCCTAATATATTCTAATTTTAGGGTTTCCCTTGGTTGCATTTCATATTTATAATTTAGAATAATGATTATAGAACCTTTACTTGAGTGTATAGTCTTTATACTTTCTTCAAATCACAAGAACTTTGGATGAAGAAAATACTACTCTTTGCATTAATATTTTTCCTTAGTTTTTTATTTCTAATTAAAGAATTTGTATTTTCTTTTTCCATCTACATCTTCCTTTATTTTTAAACTTTTAACTATTTTTTGATTGTTTTGATAAGAAGCCTTTTATTTCAGGAAGAAAAGTTAGTCAATTTAAAGAAAAGAACCTCCTTTGTTTCTAAGTATTTGACTTACTCATCTCACTTTTCATTTTGGAAATTGCATACTCATTTATATTCTAGTCGATAGCTAATTTTAAATAGAAGTCTTTCTTGCTAATTTGAATTGGGTAATAGTCATTTTTTATTAGAATGTCCACTGGGATAAAGAGAAAGTTCCTTTTATTCTATTAGTTATCTTCCTTTGAGATAGAATTTCATTTTCAAATCTCTTTAATAACAAATATTTTTTTTCAAGTATATCTTTTTGAAGTTGGTTACACCACAAGTATATATACTTCGCTCTCTAATTATATGCTTAGTTCATGACCCCAAGCTCAACCTAAAAGTAACCACTTAAAATATTAAATCCCCACTTGGGGCCAAATAATCTTTGTTATTAAGTTAGGGTTGTGGGGATATGAATCCAAATAATTCTCCACAACCATTCACATCTAAAACATAGAGGTTAACTAATTACAAAACTTCAAATCCTTTTTGTTAAGGCCCCTAAGTCCCTATGTTAAGTTCCTAACACTCATTTATTAGCAGTTTATTAGTTATAATTAGGTCATCACAGGGTAAGTTACATCATTCTCACTTTATCTCATATTTATAACAAAGGAGATTCTTTTGTATAGTAATCTTATCTTTTGCATTGGATGTATTGTAATAGGTGGTTTCCCCCTTGAAATGGATTACTATCATTTGACTCTTTATCATTATTAAGGCATGGATTTATGTCTTCCTTCTATTATCATGCTATATTTGGAGTTTGATTTATAACACCTTATATAGGATATGGTGAAGACCCATTTAACAATAGGAATACTCTCTGAAGCAGATAATGCCAAGGTTGGGATAGAAGGTTTTATTAATATTCCTATCTAATTCAAGACTAAATATCCCTTGACTATTTTATTTATACTTGAAGGTAAGGTAACTTGTTTCACATACCTATGAAGATGTAGCTTAGTGACAATTATATCAGGTTCCTACAAGGGTGGTTCTCATAGGAGAGAGGGAATCCAAGACATATTTCTACATGCCATTGCAATTTCATCACCCTTTGTCTCCTAGCTATACAAGTATCATGCATACCTTCACTCACATCCATATTGTATTTCATTGCCTCTCTTTGTAGGTGTTTCAAAGGATATTATTCTACTCTTTATCACGTTTCTTCAGTGGTGCCTTCAACCATTTTGAAGAAAGGGTTTGGTAGAGTCACAGTCTAGCCTTTCTTTAGTGCTTTTAGTTTATCTTTTTGCTAGATTATTTCTCATTTTTATGATGGAAGTTTCAATCAGGACACTCACATTGTGATTCTAACATGCTTAAAACCACTTGTTGCACCACCTGTACACATAGTAATGATGTTTGATCACTTCTTGATTGGTTTTATTATTTTCCGACTCTATTTCTTTCATGTATTAACTATAATTTTTGAGATTTATTTACATCTAGGAACCATTGTTACCCCAAGGATACTATCTCATAGACCCTAATTCCTACCTCCCTTATGGATTATTGGTCATAACTTATATCCCACTCAATGATTTAAAGTTGATAATCCTAGTCCTTCTTAGGATTCAATATCTTTGACTTAAAAAATTTCATCTTCTTCAGATTCAAAAGTCTCATCTCGTTCAAGGAAATATAGTTTAGGTGCCCCAAGAGTTAGTCTCCCTTCCAGTAGTCTACCTTCATCTATCCCGAATACAACCCTTGTTCCCATCATGGTGGGAACTAATCCAATTCAAATCTAAGCTAAAACAAAAACTTAACCTGCCTTATCTTATATGGTGGGGTTGAATCTCCCAGATTTAACCAAACTTGTAAATGATCCTAGTAAACATAGTGCTACTTGGTCATTCATGATGAAAAGGTTACCCTTTGATATCCCTAAGTTTGAGGTTTTTGCTAGAAATGAACCCACCAATCATATCATGGCATTCCACCTTTGGTGATAATACAATAGCACCGTGGATTATTTGATTATAATTTAATTGTTTCAACACACCCTCATAGGTGTGACCACCAAATGGTATATATTTTTTTTGTTTCCTAGATTATCCGTGACCTATGGGACTATCCTGTGGTTGAGAAAATGTGACTAATGGGCATCTAAGCCGTAAAAATCACCCAGGGATCGCACCTGACCCAAGCCACACCAACCTTAACATGGATGGATTTTTTGTCACCACAGGTTTTGAACCAATGACTTTAACATCATAGAGTGCCTTAACAACACACTTCATCACCGACTATCCTACACCTCAGGGATGCCACCAAATGGTATATTGATCAACGTGTTAATACCCATAACACCTTTGAGTCCATTACCAAAGCGTTTTTGACATTTTTTTCAACTTCCAGTTTTCGACAATGTAGGTATTGAAATACTTACGAACTTTTGTCTAAGTATCGCCAATAGATGAAATTTGAAGTCTTAAATGGGCCTCCTAAAGAGGTCCCTATGTCTAATTGGATTGTATTCATTGAATTTTTATCATTCTCAAGGCATTGTTTCATAATACCACGTGTTCAAATTCTTAGTTATAATTCTAAAATTTGGACCTAAAATACTATTTGCAATGGAACTAGTGGCACTCTTTTGGATTTTTCTAGCTTTAGATATGACATATTTATGAAGAACCTATGTTTGAGAATACTTTCAGAGGTAGTCAAATACCCTAATTTCCATAGCCTTTTTTCTTGAAAGTATAGTGAACCAGACCTTGATATTTCCCTTTGATATTATTTCATCCATTTGCTAAGGTGTCAACCTTGTAGGTTGAGTGAGTTTAGAAGAGGGAATATGGTTCTCTCTATATTTATTAGAGGCAACCATTCTAGTAGATATATTTTTACTTTCCACTTTCCTTGCCACATTGAAATCATGCTTGAGGGATTTAGGTTCAAAGAGATGTACCTAATGTTGAATTCTCTCATTTAAAGTGGCCATAAAAAGACCAAATAAATTATCATTTGGAATGTACTTTTCCCCAAGACTCATATTTTGGAATTGTTGAATGTTCTCTATTATTGGACCTTTTTTTTAGAGATTTATCAATTAACTAAATAATTTATTGTTCTTAATATCCCCACAATGTGCCATCAATTCATCCATTAAAATGGACCAAGAGACAATAGAATCCTTTTTTCAATCATAAAACTATTGGTACAAAACAAATTGATAAGATTCTAAATACAAGGATTCAAGAGTTACATTTTTTAACATTGTTACTTGGTGTATATCAAAGAATTGGTCCATCTATAATATCCATCTTATAGGATTTTTACCATCAAAATTACTCATATAAATCTTGGAATTAAGTAGTTCCTTGGTGTTGAGTTGAACCCCAGATGATGTGGATCTTGGAGTGATGAAAAAGCATGATTTTGGGAATCAATATTCATGTTCTCCATATTTGTTAAAATATTCCTCATATGTGACTAGGGTTCAAACTTTTTTTTCTCCCTATTTTCATGTTCTCCTTTATTCACATTATCACCTTTATGTAACCTCTCATATAAGGTATGTAAGAGCATTGCTACCACAAAAAACTATAATTGTTCCATCTTTTGATCCATGGAATTTTGTAATTGTTCCATATTTTGATACATTTCCCTTTTAAGTAATTCTTACAAATGTTCCAAATCAATCTTGTTCAACATAGTATCACCCATTTCATTATGTTGGTTCCTCAAAGACATACTTGGTTCCCTAAGTCTTTGATTTCAAGCATATGTATGAGTTCTCTAGAGGTTTAGAAAGATTATAATCTTTAAAAAATTGTTTACCGTGTGAGAAAATAATAATAATCCTCCTTTTTCTCTTTATTGAAATTTTTGAATCACCAAAAATAAATATTTCAATCAAAATTTATGATAATTTCAAGTTAACATACCTTTAAAAACCCTAGTTTATAGACTATCTTGGTAGTCGACATTTCTCTTGACGTATCTCTAAACATTTATCTCCTCTACGTATACAATTTTGGTCTATAGTATCCCAATATGTTGTGTCTGAAATAGAACTGGTGGCACTCAATTTGGATTTTTGTAGCTTTAGATCTGAAAATTTTACCAAGAACACCTTTTTTTAGAGTAGTTTCAAGACTAGTCAAAAACCCTAATTTACATGGTATATATTTTAACTAATAGTGAAAAAAACCTTGGAATTTTGATCACATGTATTTCTCTTTGATTCCTCAGGATCTAGAAAATTTCACATTTTAAAACTATCTAAGAAAAAAGGTATAGCGAAAATACCAATATGACTCATTCGAAACTAATTTCGGTACTAGTAAGAACCCTAACAAGATATATCTCTAAAATTGTAGTGAACCAAAACCTAAAATTTTTACCATAGTATTATGGATAAAATATCACCAATGGTAAGAAAGATAGGGAGATAGTGGGATAGACCTATATGGCTTTCCTTAGAAACATTAAATAATATTCTTATTTATACCAAGACTTTGTGGAATGGAATACATTTTCCTAAAGATTGTCTTTGTGTATTCTTGGTAGGTGTAGTCCCGGAGATCCAGATCCAAGCTCATTCAACTTGCTACTTCCACACACGTGACAAAACAATGTCTTCCTACTATTCTTTTTAGAATTAGAATCCTAGATGTAGCTTGTATCTAACTTGATCTATGAAAGAATAAATCATATATGAACATTAATGAATGGAACAGAAACATTTATGGGGAAAACCAATGATCTATTAATTGAAATTAGAGAAACACATCAAAGCCATTACCTCTTAGTGCAGATGCATTCCTCCTTTCCCCTTTCTCCTTTCTAATCCTCATATATTCAACCAAGCTAGGAAACCTGACTATAACTGATGTAGAATGGAGAATCTCTTCTGTATTGGGATATTATAACTTTACAAATGATTTTTCCTCCTTATGCTCAATATTTGTCTTCTTTATATAGATTATTGGAAGAGGCTTGGGAGAGCTTATAAGTATTCTAGAGACTAATGGAGACTCAAATTCTATGAGTTCCAAGGATCATTCCATGAAGAACCAACTCATCTCTTTCTCATCTATTTGAGACTCCACAAATCTAGAAGGTTGTTGAGGGTGTCATTTGTTGTGAATGGGTGTGAAGCAACATTTCACTAGTCATCTCGTATTTTACCAATGACACCCCTAAAAAATGATCTAAACCTTGAGCTAAGGGTTGTGTCTTGGATTACATATTATGTTTTTTCCCTTTCGACAATGTAGGGTGGAAATTAAGGCTATAACATATGTCCCCTAATGTGAAAGGTTAGGAAAGGAATGGATGTACGAAACATATTACAATAAAATGATACAAAAAGTGAGGTTGTGTGAGAATAAAGAAATTAGGTCTAGAGGTCAAAGAGTAATTTCAATCAAACACCAAGGATAAAGACATATATAGACCATCCCCAAGGTAGAAATAATCATACTTTGAAGAGTATCAAAGCATGGCCACCAAAACAATACACTATAGATCCATGACATGAAAGGAAAGACCATGACCATGTAATCAATAAGATGATATCCATGAGAAAATACAGTGTGGATCTATGTCACAACATATACATCAAGAATACAAATATCACTAAGGAGAGATCCATTGAAGTATTAAAAGTACTCATATACAAGTGATATATTCCATCACAACTTTGGAGGGGTGTTTTGAATGAAGGATGTGATCCTAAACTCAAGGTCTTCATCCAAAGACAAAATGGTATGATTATAAAACATATGAATATATGAGATGATGTCAAGCAAGGTAGAAACTATCTAACTACCATTCATTGATGTATATCATTAACAAAGAAGAGGGGGGCCATCAATGATGAAAATGGACCCAAATATACCTAATACAATCTAGACAGTGTGAATGTAGGATATGATGTCGAAAAATTATATAATCGATCGATCAGAGGTCAATGATGAAAAGCCACTGTCGATTGTGAGGAGGCATGCCACCAAGGAATGCAAGTTCCAACGAACTAGCTAGTTTCTATATCTCTCTCCTAGATAATGTGCTAAATTTTATAGGAAGAGAGCCATAGAAGGGGGGGCTTAATGTATCCCCCATCAATTGACATGAAACATACACCAAGATATTATGTGAAGAGATAGAATCACCAAGTACATCCGACACAGGGATGTCCAACTAGGAAAGTCAACAAAACAACATATTATTGACTTAGGATAAAAACTTCCCTTGAACATATATTATGACACAATGGTGACTTGGAAAAAATAAGCAATATCTGGATGAATATAGTGCAACAATGTAGGATGAATTGAAGCACTTTGCATGATGAATGCAAGAGTAACCAACTAGAGGAGTATATATGACTCATCTTACCAGGATGTCTCCTACTGAAGTTAAAACCCAACTGTAAGATTATGACTAAAACAAGTGCCATGTTCAAGGGAGACTTGACCAAAATTTCCATTTCAAGATAGACCAATGGTAAAAAAAATCCCTCTTTTTTATTTTTATTTTTTTGGTTTATGGTGTCACCATGGTTTAATGAGTGCAAAAGAGAGATAAAAGTATGCTTGATAATGTATTTTTTCATTTAGTATTAACGAGCCCGAAAAAGAGGTAAAATTTTACTTATGATGGTGTATTTTTTGCATCTTTTAACGAGTCTGAAAATAAGTAAAAGTTTACTCGATAGGTGTACTTTTTGTGTCTTTTTACGAGTTCAAAAAAGAGGTAAAATTTTACTCGATAGGTGTCTTTTTTGTGTCTTTTTATGAGACTGAAAAAGAGGTAAAAGGATATTCGAAAGTGCCTTTTTCATGGTTTAATGAGATTGAAAAAGGGATAAAATTTAGCTCGTTTGGAGAGAACGAGTGGATTAATAGTATGTTCCTATGTTCCAAGCACATGGAAATGAAATAAGAACAATGAATGAAAATGGTATTGGAAAGTGAGATACGTTCTCAAAAGTTGTTCTTTCCATGGGCAACTGGATGAAAAACGAAGGCCAAATAATGTTGGAGGAAGATGATCAAAGGATACTACAATAGTAGTGACAGGGATTTGGGAAAATATTAGTGTAGTGGTGGAGTGAATGATGCAAGTAAAAAATGTATAGGATACCATTAAGAAACATAAACGCTAGGAACCCCATTGGGAAATGCAAATAATATAGATGAATAAAGGAAAATGAGTCTCAACATCAAATGATGGCGGTGTTACAAGGGAAAAACACTCTATGGCCAAGGGTAAACCACAATAGACAGGTATGACTGCAGAATCAACTCAATTCCAACATATTCTATATAGACTAATGTGAAATATAAGAAAGAGGCCTACCTCGATCCAACGTTTGATGATGTTCCACCATTGAGCACTTTGACCCAAAGCTTTATACCTGCAAGAAGTTCTCAACAAACAAGTAGAGGAAGTACATAGTGATGATATAAAAGGGGTTAGCACATCAGATAGCATAATCCATTAATAAACATTACAAACACTCCCATGGATAATAATCATATATTTGTAAGATACCAATAGGATGGGAAAGGAGTATTTCTATTAATAATTGATCAGCAGAAGTGACAACATTACAGACTTTTGTGTCAGCATGATTCGAAACCAAGAAACCGAGTTCCTTCAAACTGGGTCTCCACCACTTCAATCCTCCACCAAAGGCAATCTCATAGGAAAGAGGTGATATAAAATGATGTCCTCTCAACAATAGGGAAATATCTTGGGGGATGAACATTGTATTCAGACTTGAGGGACAAAGGGATGCAGACTCAATATGAATTAATTTCTCTAGAGTAACTTTGCTCTCAAAGTTGAATGCTTTCTCCTCTTTTCCATAGCTCGAAATTGTGCTCTTATAGCCTTCAGAATGCAACTAAAGGGCCGAGTCGAAACGTTTCCAGTATATGGAAGGCCAAGGATTAGAGATCTTCTGTCCTGACATGGAAACCTGACCTCATTTTGTATTTTCTAGCACAAATCCTGATATACGCGAGCTGTAGTGGAGCAACAAGCATATACACATCTTGTATAATTTATAGGGAGCATATATGTGGAAAAATGTATATTTTTAGCTCTGGATTCATCGAAAAGGGATGATAAGTTTGCATAGGTAAATGGAAAAATGCCCTCTGTGAAATATAGCAATGGTGAGGAAAATCTTGCTATAACAAATGCCCCCTAATGTGTGAGATAAGAGGAGTATCTACGATGTTTGAAATACATTATAAATAACCCAAAAGTGAATTGGTAGAGAACCAACTGGACGAAATCAATTTCTCGTTACATTATGTACTGAATTTGCATACATGGCTGCCAAGAATACAATGTAGATCAATGTGGAAAATATACCAAACAAGTGTTCATGGCCATGAATAGGCAAACACAAATGCGGTTACATGCCAAAAACTATCATAGTCATGAACAAGGCCCAGTGAAACCAGTCTCAAAATCAATCTGAAGATATCTGTATACCACGAAGTACAATCTGATCTCCCATGATCACTGAAGTCAAATAGGTACTGGTCCAATGAAGGGGAAGCAAGAACTCAGGAAAGCTGTGGCCACATAGTGATGTCTTCAAGTCTTCTACAGTATTTGCCAAAGGTGCAAGTCTACATCATGTGAATAAAGGATTTGAGGTCGAACACGATGAGACATCATTTGATTACCGATCATTGAGGTATACTGTTAAAAAACGTGAGACAACCTACCAATAATGAAAGTAGGTATCAAGGCATTGAGTACATTCCTACAAGTGTGAAAAAGGAGTCTATGTCAAAAACTTGAGAAATCCATTGATCAAGAGACATTGATGTATTCCCATCTGTCAATGGCGAGAGAGCCTACCACTAATGAATGCAAGCCTCAAGGTACTCATAAAACTCTAGGTCCCATATCCAAAATAAATGAGTTAAAGTCAATGGAAAGAGACCCATTGAAAGGAGAGAATTGAGGCATCTCTCATCAGTCAGCATGAGGAACAAAAAAGGAGCTTCATGATTTGGTGGATATCGAACGAAGAACATTTTCATGAACCAACGACCCTGTGCGTCTTTCGTGTGTGCCAAATACAAGAGGTACATGAAAAGGACCCTCTGAATAGCAGCCAATGATGAACAACTGCTGACAAAGGCGAGGAAACCACCAATAAGGCTAATGGCATCCAAGACACTGCATGAATCCTAAAGAATGAATAGATGTTTTGTCGTCGAACACAAGGGAAACCGCCTAGTCAATTACCAATGATGAAAAGTCGATTGATGGGTTCAAGGTGACCTACCAATGATAAAAGTAGGGCCAGGGTGCATGATAAGACCAAAGTATCATGTGATTCTGAGACAAACTGAGGATATGGCTGACATGCAAAGTCAAGATTTCTTAGGAGTGGTCGACACAGGTTGAAATACTTCCTTTGAACAAGAGCATGAGACATACAGTGGAATCCGACATCATAGACTTAGTGATGTGACAATTAGATGCAGGAGGCATCAATAGAGTTCTCTATAGGGACTGGAAGAGTAACCAGTCGATAGAGAAATCTCTGTAGCGAGATAAACATCCTAAGGCCATGCTAAACCAAAAATTATGATGACACAAGGACTCAATAAGTTTGTGCTCTGTTCAAAGGAGACACGATTGCTGCCAATTACAATATAGTACTCCCTTCCCACCCATATTTTTTTGTTTTTTCATAACAAATGAATGATATGATACAGAGGAGGGAACGAGTGTTGCAAGTAAGAAAAACTAGTTCCAGCAGTGGAACATACCTATGCTTAATGCAAGGAAATGCATGCGGGATATGGACACTCGGGGTGATGTTCCCTCCTGGGTATAGGGTGTCAAATTGTGAAGGATATAAACAAGGCTCTTCTTGGTTGAGGATGAAAACTGCTTAGGAAACGGTTTATAACACAAAGCGAGAACTGGCTAAAGGCTCAATACTGCAAGGGAGGGCATGAGATGCAATCACAACTTAACGCCAAAAAATGCCCTTTTTTATATCTTTTAGTCTACTTGGTGTGAAAAAGGGGTAAACGTTTGCCAAATAGACATCTTTTCAAATCCAATTTATGAGTGTGAAAAAGACAAGTTCACTCGGCAATATTTTCAATTTTTGGTAACGAGTCGGAAAATAGATTAACTAAGACTCATGACCTTTCAAATCCAACTTCAACGAGCATGAAAGGGACAAATCACTCAGTGATCTTTTCAGTTTTTGGACGAGTCAGAAAAGAGATTAACTGAGTCATTTTTGGGAGTGCGTGGGTAATAAGGCTTCATGTGCATGAATGAGAAATGAGGCTCATCATATAGTCATGTATTGAATTATAATGGACTCCCGGTCCTAAGGAAAAACTCGGCATGGACACTGAATGAAAAAGGGGTTCTAACTAGGGTACCCATGTTTGGTAACTCACTACCATTTATTAACGACGCTATTAATAGTAGATGGGTAGTTATGCGTCGCAATAAACAGGTTCGTACCTAAGTCATAAAAAGTGGTAGTCGAAGGATATTGAAAAAATGCACGATGGAGTAGATACCTATCCTATATGCTAGGTTATGAATATACTTGACCGAGGAGACGAACGACCAACTATGATGTTGAAATCTGCAAGAAAATTGAGTCAAAACTACAAAACCAACTTAAAACCATTCTTGAATTAGTCCGTTAGGAAAAACAATAGCGTAAAACTATATCAAGTGGGAAAAAATATCTTATAAATAGTAATAAAATAAAAAAATAATGTATCAATTTCTTTTTTACCCAAATAGTGCAATTTGGACCGAAAAAATTCTAGATTCAAATGACGATTGCGGGAGCGATAGGCAATGGAATCATGAATCATCTGGATCAAGTAACTCTTCATCCCATCCTTTTCAAATTCAATGGCTTACATTTTTTAATTAGATTCTATTTTGTTAGTTTTTGAGGGCGCAATTTTGAGTTTTCGGTATATGCGGGTTTCCATGAATAGGTCACGTATATGACTAGATATACGCCCCTGTGTGAACCACAGGGGGTGTATATCAGGAGCTACTTGTGACTGCGTCTGGATAAACCGCGCATGCATACACAAATGTTAGAAAGGAAGGGTTTATAACTCAAAAATGAATTGTTTTTTGCAGGATGGTGTTGGAATGGAGAGAGTGGGAGCATGAGGAGGTGGATGCAGTAGTGGATCAAGATCTGGTGGCTCAAGCGGCTCTAAAAATATGTGGTTTGTACAAGTTTTGGGCTCTCAAATGAAGGAGGGCCCAAGTGAGGTTGTTAGAGATGATGGTGGGCTATTGGGATCCTGATAGCGAGATATTTATCCTTGATGGGAAACCATTAAGGATCGAAGTAGAGGACATCTACTTCTTGACTAGAATTTCACATCAAAGAGAGGTTGTGGACCTCAACTCACACAGGGGAGGGAGTGGGATGAAGGTCGAGGAGTATATCGAGGCCCACTATGTTACAGGGACTCCCATGGTGGGAAGTAAAATCCCCATCCAGGCTATAGGTAACCTCAGCATGAAGATTATTATGCTTGTGCTTACAAGGATCAAGATCGGCATCGCTGCATCAAGCATCAAGACCACTTATGTTTTACGCACTGGAGTGTGTGAGGCCTACTATCTACGATTGGTGTACCTCACTGTTGACCAATATGAAAGGTCAGTTGACAGAGTGCAAGCAGGGGGGTGAGAGAAACTTTGTCTTTGCCTCTATCCTTTGTAGCTTATTTTTCGAGTGGGTCCTAGGTCTAGGACCTAGTGTGGAGATCCTTCTTAGGGGACCACGTGATCCAGCTATGGTGTGGTGGATCGAAGTCATGAAACAAAAGGGGGAAGGTAGGGTGTCGACACCCTACAATGATGATTTTTTCTTCTGGTGGAGGAGACAAATCATTTCTCTAGATGACTATCCCTATGCGGGGATTAATTTCAGAGGAGATCCAAATATGACACTTTGCCCGGGGGCCGCTTATGGCACCATAGGTAAAAAGTTTTACATATTTCATTTTTTTTTATTTTCGTATTTAAGGAAACAAAAATATTTTTGGATGGTGTTTGAATATTAAGTAGATACTTGTGATTACAGATGTGGGTCCGCAACGACCAAAGGGATTCTTATGACATAGATGGAGGCACTGGGGAGATGAGGCAGTGGGAGGAGAAGTAGAGAGAGTCCTACAGAACGTGCAGGGAAACCTGTCTCATCTGACACAGAGGATTCCTATGGTTCAGGTAGAGGATCTACCTGAAGCCATGTAGCGACAGGTTGTTGGTGTACCTAGATCATGGGTATGACTCTTCTGGCGTCTCGCAAACATCGTGGTTTTCTATGATGTTACGCATCTGGTTCCATAGGCATAGATATCATGGGATATGTATATTGGTTGTATATGTATTTTGAGGGTTTTAGCCCCAATTTTGTAATATAAACACCATATATTTTTTAAATATATAAAGAGGGATATTCGACTTTACTCATATCTTACAATCTGTACATTGATTTAATGGTTTTCTTTACTTTATTAATGTGACAAATGCCAATCTAAAATATAATTAGCGTAGGCATCAGATACATGATTAGAAGTTCTAGGGATGTGAAAATATGCAAATAAATCAAATTGTCTTTCTAAAATACGTACCTATAGGAATCGACGAAGTAACGTAGGATCACACACATGGTAACGGCCATTCAACTGAGATACCACTAACTGAGAATCCAGTCAAACCTCTAGAGAGTGAATACCATGTGAGATGGAATCCCGCAAAAGTTCTATGATGACGCTATATTCAGCCACATTATTCGTGGATGGCCCTAGGCATATGCCACTTGAAGACACCATCAGACCCTTGGGTGAGTAAATCACCCAAGTGGTAGAAGCCAAGTTCTGTGTATGAAAAATGTCACCATCTATGAATCCTAGATAGACTGAAGACTCCATTGATATCTGCCAACCAAAAGGGAAAACTCGATAAGCAAGCCAAATACAAAAAGAGAAAGGGGAAAAATATGTATATACACCAAATTTACATTAATATACAAAGGGTTTCACCCAAGCCTAGGGCTCATACGTAATACCTTTTCAGGTAGATCACATTTTTGGGCTCGACCAATTTATTCGCTTCATAATCTTCCAACTCGTAGGCTCCTTTTTCTAGAACACGTCGCATGATATACGGACCGTGCCACATGGGTTTAAACTTGCCTTCCCCTAGTGGTTCTTTGGCTTGGTCATACAAAAGGACCAAGTCACCCTCAGCATACAACCGGCAATAGACAAACTTGTAGTACTGAACCTTGACATGTTTCTTATTTTCCTTGATATCCGTAAAGGTGTCTCAACACTACTTGTTAAGACTCTCTAGGTGAACGAGGCGTCACTCTAAATCTGAAGTGTCAGGTAGGAGATCGACTACCAATTTGAGAGAAGGGATTTCACATTCAACAGGAAGTATCGACTCCACACTGTGTACTAACTGAAAAGGGGAAAAAACGGTGCCAGTCTTGACTGAGGTTCGGTATTCTCAAAGCACGGGATATAGCATGATGTGCTAATCAAAATTACTCTGGCTAACAGGTTTTTGCAAAATGGTCTTGAGAGACTTGTTAACAGCCTCTACTTGCCCATTTTCCTGGGGTTAATAAGGAGATGAGTGACCATGTCTAAACCCCAGCTTGGATGCTAGTTCTACCATCATTTAATTCTGAAAGTGACTATCATGATCAATGAAATATTACTCGGGATACCGAACAGGGTGATAATTTGGTTGAACACGAAGAAGGTTGCAGTCTTCCCATTGAATTTTATGGTAGGCATGGCTTCATCCCACTTGGTAAAGTGGTCAACATCTACGATATTGTGTTGATGCCCCCCAGCCGAAGTTGGGTTGCAATCGACAAAATCTACCCCCCACTTGGTGAAGGGACCGACGGTAATGACTGGGTGAAGGGGGGCTAGGTGCGAGTGCATTTTTCTAGTGAACACCTAGCAGGGGTGACACTTCTTAACTGCTCCAATGCAATCTTTAAATATGGTGGGCTAGAAGTAACTAGCTCGCAAGATGTTTTGGGTTGTTGCAAGCTGAGATAGATGACCACCACAAGCCCCTTTGTGGCAATCTTTTAGGACTAACTTGGCTTCCTTATGAGTTAAGAAGCAATGTAAGATACTATATATTCCTCGATGATACAAAGTGTCGCTGATGATGGTATACTTTTTGGCTTGGTATCTAACATGTTGTCGATCATCTTGTGAGAGATGTTGAGCGAACATCAAGGTTTGAAGATATAAAACAATGTCTCCATACCAGGGGTCAGATGACAAGACAAGGAAAATGTGTTTGTATGAAAACAAATCGACATGGATAACATCCTCATCTAATCATGGAAAGTCAGATATTAACTCTGTAAAAATTAGTGATTTTTTGGACTTGGCCGAAACAAAGTCGAGATTCTTGTAAGATGGCAATACATTTATTATATTTACCACCTATGATACACCTAGGGAGGACATATTGAAATGGATTGACATCGACAACCACAGTAGTTTTGGAAAGAAATATATAGTGTTGTAAACGTTGGACTGCGTGAACAACAACCAAAGATAGCTTTTCAACGTGAGAGTAATTACGCTCATGACCAGCTAAATTTGGACTAAGATAGTATATGACATGCTCATGGAGCTCATCATCCTCCTGAACTAGAACCATAAAAATTGTCTCTTCAGACGCGGCAATATACAACAAATAATCTTTTGTAATCAAGGGATTTCAGCAGAGGGGCCGATACTAAGGCTTTCTTTAAAGCGTCGAAAGACTCCTGGGCTTTCTCATCCCAGATAAAAGGAGTTTCTTTCTTCAATAGGATGTTGGAGTTACTTCACACACACCTAGGATTTATTTTTCCTAAGGTTATTCCTTGTTTATTAGTCATAATTAGTCATTATCTAGTCTCCTATATTTTAGGGGAGAATATTCCACCTAGAGAATATTTTCTTTTAGTTGACACTTCAGTTTGACTAGTTGAGTTGAGTTTAGATGTTGCATTGGTTTTGTCACCATGCAATATTGAGATCATCACCAACTCACTACTCTTTGTTCAGTCAGTTAACTGAAGACTAGTTGACTAGTTAACTCAGCTAGGTGGCAGTTCACTCTCGTAATTGCCTGAGAGACTAGACTGGGTGGCAGTTTACTCTTGTAACTGTTGGTGTGTGTCCAGATCAATCTACACCACCACTATGTATCATTATTTACTTATGTATCCTATATATATTGTAAATTATTCACTCTTTGAGTGTGGAATATGGTTAATGAGAATTCTTCCATTCTTTCTATCTTGCTTCTTCTTTCTTAATTTCTCTATGCAAATGTGTGTAGTATTTTCTAGCTAGATCTATTATGTGCAATTTCAACACATTTACATGGTATCAAATCCGATGGAATGCTAAGAAAAAGCTACACCAAATCATTTTTTCCAGGTACAAAAGATTGAAGACAACAAAAAGATGGATTATTCGCCGAAAATACTTCTCATGCCTCATAACTATTTGAAATGGAAGCCAAAAAAATTTCTTCATCTTAGAAGCAGAGGAATGTACCAAATAACTATGGAAATGGAAGTAGATCCTGATTCGTTCGATGATAAAAATGACTTTCTCAATAGACAAGATATGGCCATAGGAAGTATCGACATGTCTGTTTCTCCTGAACTTTTCCATCAAGTATATGAAGAATCACAAAGATTAATTCCAAATGCATTATGGACCAGATTGGAGGTTCTATTTGGGAATAAAGAATATTGTGAAGATCTCATGCAGGAGGTCGAACAGATAGAGCCAGAAGAGAAGCCATAAGAAGATCAAGTCTCTTATTATGAAGAGTCTTCTACAAAAGTATTTGTGGAAATTTGTATTCCATTAATTAAAGATGATGTCTACTCCATTTCATATCTCTTTTCTCAAATTCATGTGGAATATATATGGCATCCATCTCAGGAATCACATGTAGACACTTTTGCATGCACCATGCATGCATCTTAGGAGTCAAAAAGGGAGCCACTCACGTCAGACGCCATTCTGATATTTACTGAGAAAAATTTGTAGAAACAAATTGGATATTTGAATTCCTCTCTGGAAAATATCCAATTTCAAAAAAACAGTCATCCAAAATGGATTCTAGAAAGTGAATTTATGATCATTTTAAAATCAACAAAATTTCAGCATTTTTCTGGAAATGGTCGCACGATTTTCAAAATTTCATCCAAAATTTGTTTGGATATTATTCATTACAAGAAGATAAAGTGGATATGTGTGGAAATATCAATAATGCGTATACTTCATCAAATCCATGCAAACATCTACATCTTCAACAAAATCTTCAAAGAGCATAGACTTGCACAGTTGTGAGGTCTTCTTGGAGTGAAGGACATGGTTGCTTAGCAACTGCCTTTTGTTCCTTATCATTTTTTATTTTATGCATTGTAATTTGAGGGGAGGTTTTGTTCCCATGATGTTTTCCCTCTTTCCTCGTTTGTTTCAGTGTATATTTTGTATTTGGGTACCTAACATGGTCTCGTAGTCGGGACCCATTCTTTCTTTTCAATCGATGGAAAGAGACCCATTGAAAGGAGAGCATTGAGGCATCTCTCATCAGTCAGTACGAGGAACAAAGCAGGAGATTCATGATTTGGTGGGGATTGGACAAAGAACATGTTCACAAACCAACAACCCCGTGCATCTTTCGCGTGTGCCAAATGCAAG
>JASDQU010104098.1:389640-406252 GCA_032191745.1 Picea mariana
CCATTCTTTCTTTTCAATCGATGGAAAGAGACCCATTGAAAGGAGAGCATTGAGGCATCTCTCATCAGTCAGTACGAGGAACAAAGCAGGAGATTCATGATTTGGTGGGGATTGGACAAAGAACATGTTCACAAACCAACAACCCCGTGCATCTTTCGCGTGTGCCAAATGCAAGCGGTAGACGAAAAGGACCATCTAAATAGCAGCCAATGATGAAAAACTGTTGACAAAAGTGAGGAAAGCACCAATAAGGCTAATGGAATCCAATAAATTGCATGAATCCCAAAGTGTGAATATATGTATTGCCATCGAACACAAGGGAAATGACCTAGTCAATGACCAATGATGAAATGTCGATTGCTAGGCTCAAGGTGACCTACCAATGATGAAAGTAGGGACAGGGTCCATGATAAGAACAAAGTATCATGTGATTCTGAGACAAACTGAGGGTATGGATGACATGCAAAGTCAATATTTCTGAGGAGTGGCTGACACAGGTCGATATAATTCCTTTGAACAAGAGCATGAGACATACAGTGGACTCTGGCAGCATAGACTTAATGATGTGACAATCATATGAAGGAGGCATCAATAGCGTTCACTATAGGGACTGGAAGAGTAACTAGTTGGTAGAGAAAGCTCTGTAGTGAGATCAGCTTCCTAAGGCCATGATAAACCAAAAGTTATGATGACACAAGGACTCAATAACTTTGTGCTCTGTTCAAAGGAGACACGACTGTTTCCAATTACAATATAGTACTCATTTCCCGTCCGTATATATATTTTTTTTCATAACAAATGAATGCTATGATACAGAGGAGGGAACAAGTGTCGCAAGTAATAAAAACTAATTCCAGTAGTGGAACGTACCTATGCTTAATGCAAGGAAATGCATGTGGGAGATGGACAGTCAGGGTGATGTTCCCTACAAGGTATAGGGTGTCAAATTGTGAAGGATATAAACAAGGCTCTGCTTGGTTGAGGATGCAAACTGCTCAAGCAATAGTTTATAACGCAAAGCGAGAACCAGATAAAGGCTCAATACTGCAAGCGAGGGCATGAGATGCAATCACAGCTTAATGCCAAAAAATGTCATTTTTTATATCTTTTAGTCTACTTGGTGTGAAAAAGGGGTAAACTTGTGCCAAATAGATGTCTTTTCAAATCCAATTTACGAGTGTGAAAAAGACAAGTTCACTCGACAATATTTTCAATTTTTGGTAGTGAGTCGAAAAAGAGCTTAACTAAGACTCATGACCTTTCAAATCCAACTTTAACGAGCGTGAAAGGAACAAATCACTCGGCTATTTTTTCAATTTTTGGACGACTCGGAAAAGAGCTTAACTAAGACTCATTTTGGGGAGTCTGTGGGTAATAAGGCCCCATCTGGATGAATGAGAAATGAGGCTCATCATACAGTCATGTATTGAATTATAATGGACTCCTAGTCCTAAGGAAAAACTCGGCATGGGCACCGAATGACAAAGAGGTTCTAACAAGGGTACCCATGTTTAGTAAGTCTCTACCATTTATTAACGACGCTATTAATAGAATATGGGGGGTTATGCATCGCAATAAATGGGTTCGTACCTAAGGCATAAAAAGTGGTAGTCAAAGGATAATGCAAAAATTCACGATGGAGTAGATACCTATCCTATATGCTAGGTTATGAATATACTTGCCCACAAGAAAACTGAGTCAAAATTGCAAAAACCAGCTTAAAACCATTCTTGAATTAGTCTGTTAGGTGAAACAATAGCATAAAACTATATCAAGTGGGTAAAAATAGCTTATAAATAGTAATAAAATAAAAAAATTACTGTATCATTTTCATTTTTACCCAAATAGTACAATTTGGACTAAAAAACCTCCAGGATTCAAACGACGATTGTGGGAGTGATAGGCAACGGATCACGAATCGTCTGGATCAGGTAAATCTTCATCCCATCCTCTTCAAATTGAATGGTTTACATTTTTTAATTAGGTTCTATTTTGTTAGTTTTTGAGGGTGCAATTTGGAGTTTTCAATATACGTGGGTTTCTCTTAATAGGTCACGTATACGACTAGATATACGACCCTGTGTGAACAACAAGGGGCATATATCAGGCCCTACCCATGATTATTTGTGGATAAACTACATATACGTACACAAATCTCAAAAAAGAAGTGTTTCTAACTCAAAAATGTTTTGTTTTTTGCAGGATGGTGTTGGAATGGAGAGAGTGCGAGTATCAGGAGGTGGATGCAGTAGTGGATCGAGATTTGGTGGCTCAAGAGGCTCTAAAAATATGTGGTTTGTACATGTTTTGGGCTCTCAAAGGAATGAGGGACCAAGTGACATTGTTGGAGATGCTGGTGGGCTATTGGGATCCTGATAGCAAGAGCTTTATCCTTGATGGACAACCATTAAGGATCGAAGTAGAGGACATCTAGTTCTTGACCAAACTTTCACGCCGAGGAGAGGTTGTGGACCTCAAGTCATGTGGGGAAGGGAGTGGGATGAAGGTTGAGGAGAATATCGAGGCCCACTATGTTGCAAGGACTCCCATGGTGGGAATTCAAATCCCCATCCGGGCTATAGGTAACCTCATCTTGAAGATTATCGTGCTCATGCTTACCAGAATTAGAGGATCAGCCTCGCTGCATCAAGCATCAAGACCACTCATGTTTTACGCACTGGAGTGTGTGAGGCCTACTGTCTACAATCGGTGTACCTCACTAATGATTAATATGAAAGGTCAGTTGAAAGAGTGCAAGAAGGGGGGGTAAGCAAAAATTTGGGTTTTCCTCTATCCTTTGTAGCTTTGTTTTTGAGCGGGTCCTGGGTCTGGGACCTATAGTGGAGATCCTTCCTAGGGGACCACATGATCTAGCTATGGCGTGGTGGATCTAAGTCATGAAACGTTAGGGGGGAGGTAGGTTGTCGACACCCTACAATGATGTTTTTTTCTTCTGGTGGTGAAAACAAATCATTTCTCTCGATGAATATCCCTATGCGGGGATTGATTTCAGAGGAGACCCATAAATGCCACTTCCACCAGGGACCACTTATGGCACCATAGGTAAAAAGTTTTTACATATTTCATTTTTTTGTATTTTTGTATTTAAGGAAACAAAAATATTTTTGGATGGTGTTTGAATATTAACTAGATACTTGTGATTACAGATGTGGGTCTGCAATGACCAGAGAGATTCTTACGACATAGACGGAGGCACCGGGGAGATGAGGGAGTGGGAGGAGAAGCAGAGAGATTCCTACAGAATGTGCAGGGCAACCTGTCTTGTATGACACAGAGGATTCCTATGGTTCAGGTAGAGGATCTACCTGAAGCCATGCAACAACAGGTTGTTGGTATACCTAGAGCATGGGTACGACTCTTCTGGCGTCTCGCAAATGTCATGGTTTTCTATCATGATATGCATCTGGTGCTACAGGCGTAGATGTCATGGGATATGTATATCGACTGTATATGTATTTTGAGGGTTTTAGCCCCAATTTTGTAATATAAACACCATATATTTTTGAAATATATAAAGAGGGATCTTCGACTTTACTCATATCTTACAATGTGTACATTGATTTAATGGTTTTCTTTACTTTATTAATGTGACAAATGCCAATCTAAAACATAATTAGCGTAGGAATCAAATACATGATTAGAACTTCTAGGGATGTGAAAATATGTAATAAAATCACATTTTCGTTCTAAAAGACGTACCCGTAGGAATCGATGAAGTAACGTAGGATCACACACATGGTAATGGCCATTCAATTGACATACCACTAACTGAGAATCCAGGCGAACCTCTAGATATTGAATACCATGTGAGATGGCATTGCACAAAAGTTCTATGACGACGCTATATTTGGCCACATTATTCGTGGATGGCCCTAGGAATATGCTACCTGAAAACACTAGCATACCCTTGGGCGAGTAAATCACCCAAGTGGAGGAAGGTTCCATGTATGATGACTGGCTCCATCTGCGAATCCTAGATAGACCGAAGACTCTGTTGACATCTGCCAACCAAAAGGGAAAACTCGATAAGCAAGCCAAAGACAAAAGGAGAAAGGGGAACTTGGCTTCGTTGACATGGGTGTAAACTTGCCTTCCCCTAGAGGTTCTTTGGCTTGGTCATACAAGAGGACCAAGTCACCCTCAGCATACAACCGGAGACATACAGACTTGTAGTACTGAACCTTGACACATTTATTGTTTGCCTCAATAGCCATAAAGGCATCTCAACGTTGCTCGTCAAGACTCTCTAGGTGCACGAGGTGTCACTCTAAATCTGAAGTGTCAAGTAGGAGCTAGACTGCCAATTTGAGAGAAGGGATTTCACATTCATTAGGAAGTATCGACTCCACACCATGTACTAAGTGAAAAGGGGAAAAACCAGTGGCAGCCTTGACCGAGTTTTAGTATGCCCAAAGCGTGGGATATAGCATGATGTGCCAATCAGAATTACTTCGGCTGACAGTTTTTTGCAAAATGGTGTTGAGAGACTTGTTAACGGCCTCTACTTACCCATTTTCTTGGGGGTAATAAGGAAATGAGGGACCATGTCTAAACCCTAGCTTGGATGCTAGTTCTACCATCATTTCATTCTGAAAGTGATTGTCATGATCAATGACAATCTCACTCGGGATATCGAACAGGGAGATAATTTGGTTGAACACGAAGAAGGTTGCATTATTCCCATCGGATTTTATGGTAGGCATGGCTTTAGCCCACTTGGTAAAGTAGTTTAAATCTACGATATTGTGTTGATGCCCCCCAGCCAAAGTTGGGTTGCAATCGACGAAATCTACCCCCCACTTGGTGAAGGGATCGACAGTAATGACTAGGTGAAGGGGGGCTAGGTGCAAGCACATTTTTCTAGTGAACACTTAGCAGGGGTGACACTTCTTAACCACTTCAATGCAATCTTTAAATATGGTGGGCCAGAAGTAACCGGCTCACAAGATTGTTTGGGTTGTTGCAAGCCGAGATAGATGATCACCACAAGCCCCTTTGTAGCAATCATTTAGGACTGACTCGGCTTCCTCGTGAGTTAAGAAGCGATGTAAGATACTATCTATTCCTCGGTGATACAAAGTGTCGTCGATGATGGTATACTTTTTGGCTTGGTATCTAACATCAAGGTTTGAAGATATTAAACAATGTCTCCATACCATGGGTTGGACGACGAGACAAGGAAAATGTGTTCATCTGAAAATGAATCGACATGGATAACATTCTCATCTAATCATGGAAAGTCGAATATTAACTCTGCAAAAACTAGTGATTTTTTGGACTTGGCCGAAGCAAAGTCAAGATCAAATTCTTGTAAGATGACAATCCATTTATTATATTTCCCACCTATGATATGCCTAGTGAGGACGTATCGAAATGGATTGACATCAACAACCACAGTAGTTTTGCAAAGCAATATATAGTGCCGTAAATGTTGGACTGCGTGAACAATAGCCAAATCTAGCTTTTCA
The DNA here is from genome assembly GCA_032191745.1 of Picea mariana. Lineage (NCBI taxonomy): Eukaryota > Viridiplantae > Streptophyta > Pinopsida > Pinales > Pinaceae > Picea > Picea mariana. The sequence goes on from JASDQU010104098.1 coordinate 395,130, forward strand.
ATGTTATATTAATTACGGTCATGAACAACTAAATTTCGACTAAGATAGTAGATGACATGCTCATGGAACTCATCATCCTCCTGAACTAGAACCATAACAATCATCTCTTCAGATGCGAAAATATACAACAAATAATCTCTATTGTAATCAAGGGATTTCAGCAGAGGGGCCGATACTAAGGCTTTCTTTAAAGTGTGGAAAGACTCTTGGGATTCCTCATCCTAGATAAAAGGAGTGTCTTTCTTCAATAGGTGCATGAAACCCTTAGTGATATTGGCATAATTCACTATAAACCGACGCAGGAAGTTATATTTCCCTTGTAAGCCTTGAAGTTGTCTAATCGTGCATGGGGGAGGCAATTGAAGTATTGCCTCAACCTTAAGAGGATCTACCATGATCCCAGTCTTGGAAACTAGGAATCCTAAGAGATGACCAGACTTGACGCAAAAGATGCATTTGTGAGGGTTTAACTGAATTCTATAGTAACGACATTTTTCAAAAACCAGCCGAAGGTGTGTAACATGATCTACTCTCTTGCAAGAGTGAGTAGCAATATCATCGAGGTAAGCTTCGACTATGTGCTTGATATCGTGAAAATCGAAAGTCATGGCACTTTGGAAGGATTCTCTGGCATTTTTCAGGATGAAAGGCATTTTCTGGTATGCAAAAGTACTCCGAGGACATATAAATGTCGTCTTGCGTTGGTCCTCCAGTTTGATATGGATTTGGTTATATCATGAAAATATGTCCATAAAGGAAAATAGTTCTCTTCCCGTACACTCATCAAGAATCTGATCAATGAACGGCATGGGGAAGTTATCTTTAGGACAATCTTTGCTTTTTATTCACACAAACGGGGTTGGATACCCATTCGGTTAAGGGAACCGGGTAGATGAAGGCAACATTAAGTAGCTTCTCTTCCTCTTCCTTAATAGCCCAGGCCTTCCTAGGATTAACAACTCTAAGACATTTTCGGACAGGTTTAGCATCTGGATAAGTCCTAATCTCATGTTTGACAATATGAGGGTCGATCCCTGGAATCTCTTCATATGACCAAGTGAATACATCTCGAAATTATTTGAAGAGGTTGGTGTAGATAAGAATCTCTTCTAGAGAACAATCAACACCTATATTTACATTCTCAATCTTGACAGCGGTACGGGAGATATCAATCGGGACGGTAGGATAAATAATCAACATATTTCCTTTGGCATAAATGTTGTGTGTATCAAGTGGAACTATGGCATGACCAACTATCTCACTCAAGGTAGATTGAAAATCATCTTGCTCGATTCTTTCAAGACTTGGGAGAAAATAAGATCGATGGTGCATGTCATCCCAAGGTCTCTCGGAACCATTCATGGCTTTGAGGATGACTTCGTCCAAAGGCAAAGTCTCATCTAAGAAATCATGTGAACACAATAACGAGGTGGCCCATACAGGCCTAAGAACGAGATCCTCCTCGTCCGTCTGTGAGGTAATAGGATTGAGATCAATGGAGGAGTCAAGAATGGATTGATATGCAATCTCCACTACCGATAGTGGCGTAGCCATTCTAGTGTGCAACTTTCCTTCACCCGATGAAGTCGGAGAAGGTAAGGTCCAAGGATCACTAAAATAGGAAGTGCGGAAAGGTATGGAATTCCGGTTGAAGAAAGCCTAGTAGACATGGTGTAAGCGTGATGAATCGGTGTTGAAAAGTCTAAAGTACCCATGAGGGAAGAATACATTTTGACACTGATATTCTCAGTTGTTGGCTGAGAATTGTCGATCATAGGGATTGACGGTCCAACAGATGCATTAGGACTAGAGTACGCAAAGGATAATTGGTCAATTGTCATGATCTCCCCCTGATGAGGAAAAAAAAGTATATGGAAAACAGATGATACGACAACAAACATAGCATTGGTCCAATTGAGACCTAGTAACAAGTTATAATCGAGAGGTGCGTCAACTACTTCTACTTCCACCTCTACCATATTCCCACCTAGCTGGACCRGAAAGGCGGGGAGAATACCATGAGGGTGGAAGGAATGACCGTCAAACGTAGTCAACATGTTCGACGACTTGGAAAGGGTCGGAGAACCAATAGATTTCCAACATACCAGGGACATCACGCAAGTGGTAGCACATTCATCAACGACTAGTCGTTTGATAGTATACCTRGAATACTCCACATGGATTTGAAAAGCCACATGGTAGGGTAAGTAGGGATTCACGTCTTTGACATCAAACTTGATAACTTTCAAGCCACAAGGTTCTAGAGATCCTAAGGCAGAGAGTAAGGCATTCCTCTTAAATATGTGATATGTGATACCATTTAAATATGATATGTGATACCAACACAGAGATCAATGAAGATACCAATAAGAGAGTAATATATTTATCAACATGACATTCTTGGTATCCACACGAAAAATAGTAACATATAGATAATTTTATTTGATATCCTTATTTGGAAGTGTAGTGTATATGATATGTGGTAGTGTAGCATATAGTGTAGCATGTATGATATTTGGTATTGTTGTTATCTTATGTATCCTTACATTTGATCGTATTTTGTATGAGTTAATTTTCAATTTTTGTTAATATTATATTAATTAATTTATTGTCAATGTATGTTAGTTATTATATGACATTATTTTGAATATGTAATGAGGTTCATTACATTGAAAAATATTTAGTTAATCAAATTATAACATACATAACATTAAGGATAACAATTTTGGAGCCTCCACTTTTCTTGAAAGCCAAGAGTAAAATATGAATTTTATAATAAAATACAACATTCACTTGACATTGCTGAAAATCAAGTATTATACTCCAAAAATTAAATAAAATTGTAGTTTTATACATGTATATATAGAGAGAAGGATATCAACCTGGAAGAAATCCAAACGATAAAAAAATGACAACACATTCACTATGTATCACATTGTAAGGTCCTTTTGAAAGCATGGATTTTTGCATGGATTTGGCTCTTTTGTTGGTGTAGAAAATTTATTTTTTAGTGTACTTGGATTTGTGTGGCATGCTTAGCTAGAAAGGTGATTTGGAGTTCCATAACAAACAATGTTATTAACATTGAGATATTTATCGATGACATCAACATCACAATGACCCAATAAAAGGGAGACCCAATAAAAGGGAATCCTTGTTAATGTTGCTAGTAGCAATCTACAATAGGATAGGGATGGAATATATTGGCTTTTAATAAATCATCTTACTTAAAAAATAGATAATCTTCATATAACAAAAAATTAAATCAATACAAAATTAACACTATGGTATACAATCTAGAATATACAATCTAGAATGTATAAATACAAATAAATCCCCATCCATTGATGCATGGAATTGAATGGCATATTGATCAAAATCTGGATCAGGGATCAAATTTTAGCCAAAAATCAAAGTTCTCGAAATGCGACGAAAACAGTGCCATTGTGTCCATCTCGTCTTCCTGATTCCGGTGGTATATTTACTTTGTCAAATGGAGTCCTTATGGAGAAGATATCGCGATCTGTTTGTCAAGCCAAACAGGCAAAAAATTTGATGCTGACTGTACCAGTCCATACAGTCCGTACGGTCTAACGTGGCAGGACCGTACAACAGTACAAGGGTGATGTGGCAGATGTGGGTTGATTGATAGCTGGTGAGTAAGGAGCTGACACGTGTTCGTTTATGGGCAAATGATATGAGGACACGTGGCCCAATCGGAGGGCGCCATGTGTCACTCATTGTTTGGTTATTTGGTTATATATAAAATGTTTTGTGGAGCCGACCGGATTTGAACCGGTGACCTCCCCCACCATGCATAGCGCCTTCACACGACCGCCCGACCAATGGGCCACATGTTGTTTCTTGATATGAATATGTGTTTAAACATATTTATGTTTGCATTTATTTACATTAGTGCGGGGGTCGAGCTGGGGCCTAGCCCCGACCCATGGTCCTATTATACAACACATGTAACCATGTTATATGCACGGTGGTTGGTGCGGGGTTCATATTACTATAAGCCACGGTTTTTGTATTGTTATATGACCATTGTACATATGTATGCGCGCGAGTCGTGGTTTTTGTTTTAACACTTATGACTATATTATATGCGTGCGGTTATGTGGTTGCGACCGTTGGGTGTGGGGTTTGGTATATCCCACGATTTGTATTATTAACCATATGCCCGTGACCTGGAGCGCGTTACGGTTTGGTAACGGTTTAACCACCTTTTGCCTTTGAGCGTGGTCACATGGACCATATGCCCAGGTGCCGAGGCGGTTAAGGGCTGGAGGCGCCCTAACCATTCTACGGTTTGCACCGTTGGCGCGGTTGCAGCTGGTGCCAGGTTTTTGCGCTTAAATGAGCATGTGTGCTAGTTTCACTGGCGAAGGGTGCATTTTGGCGAACCAGTTTCAGCAAGGTTGAAGGAGGAAAATGGAGGAGGCCTAACTTCTTCATCTTTTGGCCGATTGAGGTGCCGTAAAAGCCCATCTAGGGGTTTTTGGACGTGCTGAATCCGTTGGTTCTGTTATCAAGGCCATTTGAAGACTTCTTCTACAATTTTTTCACCATTGAAGTTTCAGCAAGCTCGAGGGAGCTTGAAGCCCTCATTGATGGAGGACATGGTTTGGTGAGCCTATGTTTGTTTTCTGTGATTGAATAATCATTTTTGGCTAATTGATATGCTTTGAACACATTGGGACAGGTTTTAGAGGATTTGGAGGACTTTTATAGGTGTTTTTTCCAAAGAGAAGCTCAGGGAAGCTTATGGCCACATGTAGAAGAGGTCATGCCCGGATGAGCCATGATCCGTTTTCAGAGTTCTATTAGTCATTTTTGGGGTTTTTATGTGTTATGATCTCAATGGTACAGTTTTTTTTTCCATTGGAGTTGAGCAGCAGCTTGTAAAATAACTTTTGACTAATTAATCCTAGAGAGCCAAGTCCATTGATGGAGGCTCAAGGAGATGTAGCCCGAAGGGGGGTGAACTCCTTTATCAGCTTGTTTTTGTTGCGAGTTTGATGGTTTATTTGATGCAAGTTGTGTTGCTATGTATTTGTTTAAAGTACATATTTAACCATCTAAAAGAACAATTTCTCACACATAAGCATTTACAAGAAGAAGCATAAAACTTAGCACATAATTTATTTGGCATATTTTAAACACATGAAGCAAGGTCCTGTAAAGTTTATTTTATTGAAGTAGAGGGTCCTTGCATAGCATAACAAGTCAGCCTTCTATTTTCAGATCAGGTGGTATTAGAGCATAGTTTGTTTTTCTCATGTGTTTCCCATTGATAGCTTGAGATTTAGCTATTGGTTTTTGTGAAAGTTTTGTGTTGAAGTTGGATATCTTCCAAGGATGGAGGAAGCTTCAAGCATTGATAGTTCTCAGACATTTTCATTATCTAAAGAAGAGTTGCTAACTGTGAGAGATTTGATGAAAGAGATGTGTGAAGACAGAAATGAGCGCATTGTCCTTGAAGAGCAGTTGATGGCTATGAAGGAGGAGAAAGACCAGCTTCTTGCAAAGTTGCATGAGATGGAGACTCAAATCCATGAGGCAAAGGAAACCCTTACCAAGTACATGCATGAACATAAGGTATGAAATGTTAGTTTATCTTCTAATTCCTCACAAGATGAATGTTTTGGTGATTTTGAAAATCACACGAGAGGAATAAGGTCCAAGTTGTTGTTTAAAATGGGCTATGAAGGTAGAGGTTTGGGTAAGCATGCACAAGGCATTGTTGACCCTATTGTTTTTGAAGAGAGACCCAAGTATTGTGGTCTTGGATATGAAAGACAAGATGGAGCAAATTCCAAAGTCGAGGAGACAAGGGAAAAATTTCCAATGACAAATTCTATTTCAAATTAACCCCCTCAAGAAGGCTTTAAAGGTGAAAGTTCAAGAACTTTTGTTGAAAGTTCAATCCCTCCAGCATGCAAGGCTTGTATTCAAGATGAATGCAAATATGTGAAACGAAAGAGTTATGACAGTGATGAGGAAAAGAACACTGTTGATGGTCTTCAAAGGAGAGCTTGTAACTCTTCAGATTCACCTCCTCAAAGAGGCGATAAAGGTGAATGTTCAAGGTATAATTCTGCTTATCATTCAGCTGCTTTTGATTATGTTAAGCATGATAAATTTTTATGTAAAAATGGAAGAAAGAATCCATGTACATATTGTGGTTTATATAACCATCATGTTTCAAAGTGTTGGAAAAGATTGGCCAATTTCAGGAAACTTTATAAGAAAAGACAGCGTGAAAAGAGGATGCAAAAGATTTGCACTCATTGTCAGAAGCAGGGTCATCTCATTGACCAATGTTGGACATTGCATCCAACTATTCGTCCACAACCTAAGAAGCAGTTGGATAAAGAGATTGGAAAGAATGGAAGAGGATATTCCATCATCGATGTGAGTCAAGATGATTCACAAGAGGACGATTTCCAGCAGAAAAAGTCACCGTTGAGTTGGCTTGGTAAGAAATGGTTGGATTTCTTCAGCAAGTAATGCTTGCATTTTTCTGTTGTAAATGCACTTTTCAGCGTTATGTGTGCATTTATGGGAAGCATGATAAGTTGCAGCAGTTTATCACAACTTGCATGATGAAAGTTGCATGTGAATGCAATTCATTTTGAAAGCATTTTTGTTGTTGCATAACTTCACCAGGAGGATGTAAAAGATGGATATGATGTTCACTTGTTGCAGCCATTTATCTTTTTCATTTCAACTCTTATGTACCCGCATGTTTCGGGGTTGTACTTATGTTTGTACCGGAAGGAGAGTTGAAGAGTCATGAACATGCATTTGTTTTTATGTATGTGTAAGCAATAAACTTGGTGATGGTTCATCATGAGTGATTCATGATTGTGACATGATTGTGTATCATGTTTGTCGATTTGTCATTTTGGAAGGTTGATGTTTCAAATGAGTCTCGACTGGTGTTGATGATTTTTCAATGACTATGTTGTGTCAATCGTGTCGTTCGACTTGTGTTTAGTCGATGGTTTTTATTGACTTGAAAGTTGATTTTGAGTACACCATGATGCAGGAAAACGCCATGTACTTTGATGAAGTACAAAATGCGATAGTTTGTTTGAAGAACAAAATTTTTTGTTGGCATCATTTTTCAGTCTTGTATAATTTGTTTTCAAGATTGATGGTTTTCTTGGCCTGTGACAAGATGTCGCAGGATGTTTTTACAGCCATTGGAGAGTTGATTATGTTGACGTCAAAGAGTTCAAAAGAGGGACTTGATTCTCAATGGGAAGGTTGGCAGACTTCCAAGCACAGAGAGAGTAGTGGGTCAGCAGTAGCCAGAGAGCAGTGGTTGAAGGACATAGCTAGTTGCAGTGCATGGCATGTCAAAGTATTCAGGTTATTGTCGAAAAGATTTTGATATAACTTGAAAGCAGACAGATAATCATAAGATTTTGTGGGTCCAAAAGCATTTCAGTGGGAAGGTGTGATCAAAATCTTGATCAGGGATTAAATTTTAGCCAAAAATCAAAGTGCTCAGAATGCGACAAAATAGTGCCATTGCATCCGTCTCGTCTTCCTGATTCTGGCGGTATATTTACTTTATCAAATGGAGTCTGTATGGAGAAGATATCGCGATCTGTTCGTCAAGCCAAACAGGCAAAAAATTTCATGCTGAATGTACCATTCCGTACAGTCCGTACGGTCTGACGTGGAAGGATCGTATGACCGTACAAGGGTGACATGGTAGATGTCGRTTGATTGATAGATGGCGAGTAAGGAGCTAACACGTGTCCMTTTATGGGCAAATGATATGAGGACACGTGGCCCAATCGGAGGGCACCACATGTCACTCATTGTTTGGTTATTTGGTTATATATAAAATGTTTTGTGGAGCCAACCGGATTTGAACCAGTGACCTCCCCCACTATGCATAACGCCTTYGCACGACCGCCTGACCAATGGGCCACAGGTTGTTTCTTGATATGAATACGTGTTTAAACATATTTATGTTTGCATTTATTTACATTGGCGCGGGGGTCGGGCCAGGGCCTAGCCCCGACCCATGGTCCTATTATACAACACATGTAACCATGTTATATGCGCGGTGGTTGGCGCGGGGTTCATATTACTATAAGCCACAGTTTTTGTATTGTTATATGACCATTGCACATATGTATGCGCGCGAGTCGTGGTTTTTGTTTTAACACTTATGACTATATTATATGTGCGCGGTTATGTGGTTGCGACCGTTGGGCGCGGGGTTTGGTATAGCCCATGATTTTTATTATTAACCATATGCCCGTGACCTGGAGTGCGTTATGGTTTGGTAACGGTTTAACCACCTTTTGCCTTTGAGTGCGGTCACCTGGACCATATGCCCAGGTGCCGAGGCGGTTAGGGGCTGTAGGTGCCCTAACCATTCTACGGTTTGCACCATTGGCACGGTTGCACCCGGTGCCAGGTTTTTTCACTTAAATGAGCGTGTGTGCCAGGTTCACTGGAGAAGGGTGCATTTTGGCGAACCAGTTTCAACAAGGTTGAAGGAGGAAAATGGAGGAGTCCTAACTTCTTCATCTTTTGGCCGATTGAGGTGCCGTAAAATCCCAGCTAGGGGTTTTTGGACGTGTTGAATCCATTGGTGCTGTTATCAAGGCCATTTGAAGACTTCTTCTACAATTTTTTCACCATTGAAGTTTCAGCAAGCTCCAGGGAGCTTGAAGCCCTCATTGATGGAGGACATGGTTTGGTGAGCCTATGTTTGTTTTATGTGATTGAATAAACATTTTTGGCTAATTGATATGCTTTGAACACATTGGGATAGGTTTTAGAGGCTTTGGAGGACTTTTACAGGTGTTTTTTCCAAAGAGAAGCTCAGGGAAGCTTATGGCCCCATGTAGAAGAGGTCATGCCCAGATGATCCATGATCCGTTTTCAAAGTTCTATTAGTCATTTTTGGGGTTTTTATGTGTTCTGATATCAAGGGTACAGTCGTTTTTTCCATTGGAGTTGAGCAGCATCTTGTAAAATAACTTTTGACTAATTAATCCCAGAGAGCCAAGCCCCATTGATGGAGGCTCAAGGAGATGTAGCCCGGAGGGGGGTGAACTCCTTTATCGCTTGTTTTTGTTGTGAGTTTGATGGTTTATTTGCTGCAATTTGTGTTGCTGTGTATTTGTTTAAAGTAAATATTTAACCATCTAAAAGAACAATTTCTCACACATAAGCATTTACAAGAAGAAGCATAAAACTTAGCACATAATTTATTTGGCATATTTTAAACACATGAAGCAAGGTCCTGTAAAGTTTATTTTATTGAAGTAGAGGGTGCTTGCATAGCATAACAAGTCAGCCTTGTATTTTCATATCACATATGGACAACAATTACTAGATCTTGGGTGAATTAGTAGGTCTCAATTAAGCAAGAGTCCATACACTTGTTGGAATGAATTGGTTATTTTAATGTAGAATGATGAATCATATGTTTTATGTATGGAACAATGGTGATAATATGCTTTGGTCTACAAGGTAAATTGGGTTGGGATTACATACAACATAATCATTGAAAATCACAATGCATTGATATCTACTTATATAGGGGATTTCTAAAGTCATTAATGATCATAATATGAGTCTACAATGTTTTTACAAGTCTTTAGATTCATGCGAAATGTTTTCTTTTTTTAGTGGCTTGGGGTTCATGTAAGGTGTCCAACAAAGGTATGAGTAGTATGATGACATATTCAACATTCAAAAGGATTGAAGTCTCACTTGAGACATGTTGGATAGTTGTTGTTTAATTAATGTCCAGAGTGTTAGGAAATGGAGAATCTTGGGTTTCGTTCATTATCCTTTAATTGCATTTGTTTAAATAGGAAGGGAATGTCGCACAGGTTGATCTATAAACTATAGTGGATATTCCAATGAAATAGTACAACATAATAGATCAGATCTTACAATATTTGGAAATCTTTTATAATTACATAGTGTTTTACTTTTATATTTTATATTTGATATTACTATCTTAGTCAAAAAGATACTAAAATAAAATTAAAAGAAAGAAGATGAGAAACTAATACACCATCCACACAATGGACACCTGATGTATCCTAGTGAAACTCAATATGGAAAAAAATCAACTAGAAAGTGAGGCATATTCCTTGCGTTCTTCTTCTTAGTTATGAAATGAAAACACAAAGAAAGTGCACTCACTATGGAGTTCTCATGGAAATTGTGCCCTAAGTGATTACTACAAGATCTTATTATTTATATGTTATGCTTCAATATCTAACTCTTATATGTTATACTAAACTATGGAACAATAATAGTATAATTAGACTCGAACCCCTTCATTTCCTAGAAACCTAGTATTTGACATGTTTTGATAGCTATCTAGGGTTACGGTTAGGGCTTTTGGACTCTCTCTACTCTTATTAAAATTCCATACATGACTAGATACACATATGAGAGTAATGGAAGTTGACATGGCATCGACCTGGTATCATGGTGGTCAATGGGATAGGTCAACTTGCAGGAGGCATAACTTCATCATACAAACTCCAATTGAGGTGATCTTATCACTATTGGAAATCTCTCAATGTGCATAACAACCTCAAAAGGTTGAAAAATTTGTTAGAAAATTTGTATCCCCCAAGAAATCCATTCAAGTCCTAAAATAGGATATAGAAATTTATAGACCCCAAATCAGCAAAGAATGACCTACACCTAAAATGGGCCTTGGGTGGGTGCAAGCGAATGATGGCCTCTCATGATGAATTAGTGTTAATGCAAACATGGATAAATAACAATATGCTAACTTGGAGGGATTATTTAAGGTAATTTTAGAATGAATTTGAATATGGTGTAAAAATATGAAATGTAGGAAATTGAATTAACTTTCCGAATATATAATTTTATTTATAAAATTTGTGACTAACTATGTGAAGTTTGATTTTTTATATCAATGGTATGTTATTTTTCAAGAAAAATATAATGTATATTTTATGATGGAATTTACTTAAAACAAATTGTATAATAGCAAATAAACCATTGTTCTAGTGAGGGGTATTTTTTCAAAATTTATAATAATAATCAGATATATATATATATATATATATATATATATATATATATATATA
>JASDQU010104098.1:427014-440218 GCA_032191745.1 Picea mariana
CAACGAGTACCAGTTTAACCTGGGGAGGTGGTGATTTGGTGACAGTAGGTTCCAAAGTGGCTTTGTTACCAATTCCATTAGGAACCGCGGATTTTTTGGTACATCACATTCATGCATTTACTATCCATGTGACTGTTTTAATCCTACTTAAAGGTGTTCTATTTGCCCGTAGCTCTCGTTTAATACCCGATAAAGCGAATCTTGGTTTTTGCTTTCCTTGTGATGGACCCGGGAGAGGAGGAACATGTCAAGTATTTGCCTGGGATCATGTTTTCCTTGGTTTATTCTGGATGTACAATGCAATTTCGGTAGTAATATTCCATTTCATCTGGAAAATGCAGTCCGATGTTTGGGGTAGTATAAGTGATCAGGGAGTGGTAACTCATATTACGGGAGGAAACTTTGCACAGAGTTCCATTACGATTAACGGGTGGCTCCGTGAATTTCTATGGGCACAAGCCTCTCAAGTAATCCAATCTTATGGTTCTTCATTATCTGCATACGGTCTTTTATTTTTAGGTGCTCATTTTATTTGGGCCTTTAGTTTAATGTTCTTATTCAAACGAAGGATATAGATGCTCTAGTTTTCTAAAAGTTTTATTTTTATATCCTGCAATTAAAAGGAGAATTTGTTGAGTGAGATCGAACCCATATTCATGTGTAAGTAAAGAGAAGAACCCAACTTTCAATTTTCTCAAATCCTTCCTTTTAAAAGGAATTCAACCAGTTTTCTTTAACAAGCATACCTAAGACCTTGAATGGCTCCTAGGAAGAAAACCAACACTTCCCAGTAATAAATAGTGGAAAACCCATATTTTAAACATCTTACTAATAAATATTTGGATGTTTTTGAACCCGAAATAACGACCAAATATTTCAAGGAACTCAAAATTACATCTTTTGCCAACTTTGATAACTAAAGTGAACATTTTCCTACATGAGACTTTAATTTAGCTAGGGAAATTGTCCCTACCACCTTTCATTTCCCATAATTAGTACGTATGTGTGATCAGAATTATGATTTGATGTGAAGGGTTATTAGGGACAAAAATAAGAAAATATTTTTCTCAATTTTAAATAATTCCATTGTAGAAATGTTAGCATTATCCAAAAATGGGGAGAAACTAGATGAAGATGCCCTCACCCTTGAGTTTATCTCATTGCTTGTATCGGAAAGGTTGATTTCTAGGACATAAAGGGTAATTACACCAAGTGGGGTTGAATTAAGTCTTCCTCTAAGCTCATTAATGTTTAAGGATTCAATCAGAGATGTCATAACAATGATTTGTTTGGTCCTTGGATATAATAATGATATGCTAGTGGATGCCACTATTTTAGGTTGCCTATTAAATCTTTCCAGAGGAGACAAATTTAATTTTGTAGAGTACCTCTTAGACAACATTCATGAACAATTGAATTATTTTGAAGACTTGAAAATATTTATATATCATTCCTACTTAGTCTATTTACTGATATATCAACCTTCTTGTTTTCAATCTTTAAACTTGAATAAAATATATCAGTAGGGAAATGCTATAAATGTTACTTAATAGACTAATGTTGTGAAATATGAAGGGTATAAGGGAGGTTATATATCATTCATTGACAAGGTTATGGCTATTGTGTATATTCTAATTCATAATCAACCTCCTCCAAGGATTTTCCATGATTGCAGAAATGCCTTACAGCCGGGACAACAAATAAAGATTGGAGACTAGTATATTTATGAAGATCATATAACCATAAGGTTTTATGGGGTTGAATCTCATCGTTATAAATTAATTAGGAAAAGGTTAATCTCTGACTACCTTCATTTTTTCTCAGAAGCTAAAAAGTCTCTTCTTTAATTTCTAGAAGCAGTTTTCCTTTTCTTAGTAAGAAATAAATCAACTTTACAAATTGTAGAAGGTATGATGAAAAAAAAACAGTTTTGGATTAGATGATCCTTGGAAATATGATCATTTCCATGTGATTTCTAACATGAAACATGTATTTGGTCTTCAATCCTATGTGTGTCAATTACATGCAATTAGAGAAAGGTTGGAAAACAAAAATTCATGGGCAGAAGTCCAACAATTTCTCCAACACTAGATCATGGATACACTAAAATAAGAGAATATTCCAAGGGATCCTATCAAGGACATTATACCAAGTGTTTGAATCTCAACGTTATAAGTTACCTATGTTTCTTACACATAGAATTTTTTAATTAGAATTATTTAGGAAAAGGTTAAGCTCTGACTACCTTCATTTTTCCTCAGAAGCTAAAAAAATCTTCTTTAATTTCTAGAAGCAATTTTCCTTTTCTTAGTAAGAAATAAATCAACTTTACAAATTGTAGAAGGTATGATGAAAAAAATCAGTTTTGGATTAGATGATCCTTGGAAATATGATCCTTTTCCATGTGATTTCTAACATGAAACATGTATTTGGTCTTCAATCCTATGTGCATCACTTACATGCAACTAGATAAAGGTTGGAAAACAAAAAATCATGGGCAGAAGTCCAACAATTGCTCCAGCACCAGATCATGGATACAATAAAATAGGAGAATACTCCAAGGGATTCCGTCAAGGACATTCTACCAACTTCTTTAGTGATCAACATTGAAGATGAAACAATCAAAGAAGTTGACCTGGTTATGGAAACTCCTAACAAAACAAAACTTTAGAAGAAGCTAGAAGATGATCTGATGGAAGTTGATGAACGCACACCTCATCCTAAGAGAAAAAATCTATATTAACCAGTTAAGTCATTTAGCATGCATGTACATAAAACATGGTTGAAAATCACATAATTGAACATTTATAAGTAGCAACTGAAATAAGCATATGTATATATATCATAAAAAATTGTTACAACCTTCAAAAAGAGGTCCATATACAAAATTGTACATCTATTGGCCTCTTTATACAAAATGTGTCGAGCGGATAAATATAAATACTAGTACAAAAATGGGGAGACTATCATCTAGTCATCCCAGTCATGAGTTTTATGGTAACACAACACCGCCCATCCCACCTTCTAGAAAATTTGGTGAAAGGGGAGAGATACTTCTTTTGTGTGATGAAATAATTGTGTTGGCATATCATCCATTATCATAGGGGGGTACTCCCATACTCATCCATTCTAGGTTTCTATGCACATCACAAGCTCTCCCGTGTCGTCATCTCCCACTCCCTTCGACGAATTCTCATCATTGTTCTAGTGATGGGCTCGGCCCCATCCTTCTAGACACTCCATCCCTACATATGTGAAAACAAACAATTTTATGTCGGTTATATTTCACCCACAATAAAATTACATATTTCAAAATACAAAAACATTGAAAAAATATACAATCCAAAAACACACTTACCGAGAGGTCCCCACACCTCTCTCATGGGGAGAGAAATATTTGGATCCTATCTGAAGTCCATACCTACATACAAGAAGTATTATATCCCTAGTATCTGATGGGGCCACCATGATGTGAAACCAAGCCCATAAAGGTCATCCATCCTTCCCTCAAATGTTATTCCCATGTATTCCACCTATAGCATCATTCTTGGATCTTTTGGAACTAGGTTTACCATCACTATTTGGGGCCTTAGTACATGACCCCTTCCCATGAAAATTGTCCCTAAGATGGAGCCATAACCAAATTTATTTTAGCACCCATTCTTGCACCATGATAGTTGAACTTTCATGTTCATTAGTACCCCCTCACACCAATGGAATACGATGGGTTCCAAACACATCAATGATACATGCATGTTTTGCTTTTTTTCTGTATGTGGTGTTGTCAATCTCATTGCTCGATTTATACTGAACAGGATGGTATTGAGAAGAATCTCGATAATATCCCAAATTGGGATCTTCTACTCGTCCTCCAAGACCCATATCGATAATAATTCTCTATACAATCCATGGTGGTCCGCTCATCTCCACCATGTGCATTGTCAACCCTCCATGGCACATCCCTCTATGATAATATAGTACAGAAGTAAATTTCCTCCATCTCGAGGTACAATACTTTTCCTTCTGCAATAAAGAATTATTGATCCAGATACTAGTTTTTCCAATAGGTACTCATATGAAACCAATATTGGACAATAGAAGAATTTCAATAGACCACAATCTATGAGGGTTGCTAAAGTGGGGACATCCTCCTAGGCTAGAAAAGAATCAACCTCATGGGATATCTCCTTCCATTAAATAATGATTGTTGTCTCTTACAAAAATCCATTTAAGATCACCATCAGTCAAAATTTTCCCCATGTTGGTCGTGCCCCTTAACATAACCTATTTTTTTCCCATAGCCATAGATTCTAAGGGAACACCTGGTGGTCATAGTTGGTTGGATGTACACATCTAGAAACATGTCATTACATGCCACATTCGCAACCAACAACATTTCACTCATTGCACATGTGTGACCATCAACACCATGGCGGAATAGGGGCTTCACAGATGTGATTTCTCCCAAATTGCACAACAAATTGAAAAACTATGACCATGAATGTGAACGTAAGGTTCTCATATATTGCGTGGTTCAGATAGATTTCAAGTCAATCAAGTAAATCTCCCACAATGAGCTCCTAAATCCTACTCTTGGAAGAGGGTTTTCTCCACAAACTCTGTAATCAACTCTCTTTGCAAATGAGAAATGGTAAGTTTGTTTTATAACTTTTTGGGTGGTAAAAAAGATTTTTTCACACTCAGACCAAGTGGCTTCAAGTTATTTTTCATTTAATTATCTTATTGTCATTTTAATTCCATTTTCTTAATTAAAATTGACCCTGGCATCTAGTTTACATTTTTTGACAGGATAATAGGTACCCTTTTACAGAAATGGGGGCTTCCACTAAACTTGAGGTTCCCAAACCGACACATAGGGATTTTTTTTTTCCTACATCCATGATTTTCATGATTAACCATCCATTTTTTTCATCGCATTCCTTAGGTTCGATTGTGTCAGGTTGCGACATTATCCACTCAATTTTCTTCATGTTGTAACTTGTTCAGTATTGCCTACCCTCCATGGGTTCCCTAGTTGACACCCAGATTTCCATTTGGTTCCCATGCAATGATTTCCCATAGGCCCGAGAACCCTCCTGTAGTCCCTCCATCACTTGATGTTAAGACTCATTTTCCTTTATTCATCTATATTATTTTCATTTCCCAATGGGGTTCCTATCATTTATGTTTCTTAATGGTATCCTATACATTTGTTACTTGCATCATTCACCCCACCACTGTACTAATACTTTCCCAAATCCTAGTCACTACTATTGTAGTATCCTTTGACCATCTTCCTCCAACATTATGTGGCCTTCGTTTTTCATCCACTTACCCATGGAAAGAACAACTTCTGAGAATGGATCTCACTTTCCAATACCATTTTCATTTGTTGTTCTTAGTTCAGTTCCATGTGCTTGGAACATAGGAGCATACTATTAATCCACTCGTTCTCTCCAAGCGAGCTAAATTTTATCCCTTTTTCAATCTCATTAAACCATGAAAAAGGCACTTTCGAATATCCTTTTACCTCTTTTTTAGACTCATAAAAAGACACAAAAAAGACACCTATCGAGTAAAATTTTACCTCTTTTTTGAACTCATAAAAAGACATAAAAAATATAGCTATTGAGTAAACTTTTACTTATTTTCAGACTCGTTAAAAGATGCAAAACATACACCATCATAAGTAAAATTTTACCTCATTTTCGGGCTCGTTAATACTAAATGAAAAAAGACATTATCAAGCATACTTTTATCTCTCTTTTTCACTCATTAAACCATGGAGACACCATAAACCATACAAATTAAAATAAAAAAGAGGGATTTTTTTTATCATTGGTCTATCTTGAAATGGAAATGTTGGTCAAGTCTCCCTTGAACATGGAACGTTTTTTAGTCATAATCTTACAGTTGGGTTTTAACTTCAGTAGGAGACATCCTGGTAATATGAGTCATATATACTCCTCTAGTTGGTTACTCTTGCAGTCATCATGCAAAGTGCTTCAATTCATCCTACATTGTTGCACTATATTCATCTAGATATTGCATATTTTTTCCAACTCACCATTGTGTCATAATATATGTTCAAGGGAATTTTTTATCCTAAGTCGATAATATGTTGTTTTGTTGACTTTCCTAGTTGGACATACCTGTGTCGGTTGTACTTGGTGATTCTATCTCTTCACATAATATATTGGTTTATGTTTCATGTCAATTGATGGGGGATACATTAAGGCCCCCCTTCTACGGTTCTCTTCCTATAAACTTTAGCACATTATCTAGGAGAGAGATATAGAAACTAGCTAGTTCCTTGGAACTTGTAGTCCTTGATGGCATGCCTCCTCACAATCGATAGTGGGCTTTCATCATTGACCTCTGATTGATTTATTATACAATTTTTTGACATCAGATCCTACATTCACACTTTCTAGATTGTATTAGGTACCTTTGGGTCCATTTTCATCATTGATGGGCCCCCTCTTCTTTGTTAATGATATACATCAATGAATGGTAGTTAGATAGTTTCTACCTTGCTTGACATCATCTCATCTATTCATATGCTTTAGAATCATACCATTTTGGCTTTGGACAAACACCTTGAGTTTAGGGTCACATACTTCATTCAAAACACCCTTTCAAAGTTGTGATGGCATATATAACTTGTATATGAGTACTTTCAATACTTTAAGGGATCTCTCCTTAGTGATATTTGTATTCTTGATGTATATGTTGTGACATAGATCCAAATTGCACTATTTGGGTGAAAATGAAAATGATACAATAATTTTTATTTTATTACTATTTATAAGCTATTTTTACCCACTTGATATAGTTTTACGCTATTGTTTCGCCTAACAGACTAATTCAAGAATGGGTTTAAGCTAGTTTTGTAGTTTTGACTCAATTTTCTTGCGGATTTCAACGTCATAGTTGGTCGTTCGTCTCCTCGGGCAAGTATATTCATAACCTAGAATATAGGATAGGTATCCTTTGACTACTGCTTTTTATGCCTTAGGTAAAAGCCCATTTATTGTGACGCATAACCCCCCATCTGCTATTAATAGCATCGTTAATAAATGGTAGAGACTTACAAAACATGGGTACCCTAGTTAGAACTTCTTTGTCATTCGGTGCCCATGCTGAGTTTTTCCTTAGGAATGAGAGTCCATTATAATTCAATACATGATTGTATGATGAGCCTCATTTCTCATTCATGCACATGCAGCCTTATCAGCCACAGACTCCCAAAAACGAGTCTCAATAAATCTCTTTTCCGAATCGTCCAAAAACTGAAAAAGATCGTCGAGTGATTTGTTCCTTTCATGCTCATTAAAGTTGGATTTGAAAGGTCATGAGTCTTAGTTAAGCTCTTTTCCAACTCACTACCAAAAATTGAAACGATTGTCGAGTGAACTTGTCTTTTTCACACTCATAAATTGGATTTGAAAAGACATCTATTTGGCACAAGTTTACCCCTTTTTCAAACCAAGTAGACTAAAAGATATAAAAAAGGACATTTTTTGGCATTAAGTTGTGATTGCATCTCATGCCCGCACTTGCAGTATTGAGCCTTTATCCGGTTCTCACTTTGCGTTATAAACCGTTGCCTAAGCAGTTTGCATCCTCAACCAAACAGAGCCTTGTTTATATCCTTCGCAATTTGACACCCTATACCCTGGAGGGAACATCACCACGAGTATCCATCTCCCACATGCATTTCCTTGCATTAATCATAGGTACGTTCCACTACTGGAACTAGTTTTTCTTACTTGTGACACTCGTTCCCTCCTCTGTATCATAACATTCATTTGTTATGAAAAAACAAAAAAAGACGGGTGGGAAGGGAATACTATATTGTAATTGGCAGCAGTCGTGTCACCTTTGAACAAAGCACAAAGTTATTGAGACCTTGTGTCATCATAATGTTGTTTTTAGCATGGACTTAGGAAGCTAATCTCGCTACAGATCTTTCTCTATCGACTGGTTACTATTCTAGTTTCTATAGAGAACACTATTGATGCTTCCTACATCTAATTGTCACATCATTAAGTCTATGCTCCCAGATTCCACCGTATGTCTCATGCTATTATTCAAAGGAAGTATATCAACCTATGTCGGACACTCCTAAAAAATCTTGACTTTGCATGGCAGCCATACCCTCAGTTTGTCTCAGAATCACATGATACTTTGGTCTTATCATGCACCCTAGCCCTACTTTCATCATTGGTAGGTCACCTTGAACCCAACAATCGACATTTCATCATTGGTCGTTGGCTAGGTGGTTTCCCTTGTGTTCGACGGAAAGACATATATTCACACTTTGGGACTCGTGTAGTGTCTTGGATTCCATTAGCCTTATTGGTGGTTTCCTCTCCTTTGTCAGCAATTTTTCATCATTGGCTGCATTCAGAGGGTCCTTTTCGTGTACCACTTCCATTTGGCACATGCGAAATATGCACAGGGTCATTGGTTTGTGAACATGTTCTTCGTCCAATCTCCACCAAATCATGAAGCTCTTGCTTTGTTCCTTGTGCTGACTGATGAGAGATGCCTTAATGCTCTCCTTGAAATGGGTCTCTTTCTATCGACTTCAGCTCATTTATTCTAGATATAGGACCTACAGTTTTATGAGTACCTTGAGGCTTGCAGTCATTAGTGGCAAGCTCTCTCGCCATTGATAGATGGGAATACATCAATGTCTCTTGATCAATGGATTTCTCAAGTGTTCAACATCGACTCCTTTTTCACACTTGTAGGAATGTACTCAGTGCCTTGATACCTACTTTCATTATTGGTAGGTTGTCTCATGTTTGTTGACGATATACCTCAATGATTGGTAATCAAACGATGTCTCATCGTGTTCAACCTCAACTCCTTTATCCACATGATGTAGACTTGTACCTTTGGCGGATAGTGTAAAAGACTTGAAGACATCACTATGTGGCCGCATATTTCTTGAGATGCTGCTTCCCCTTCATTGGACCAGTACCTATTTGACTTCAGTGATCATCGGAGATCAGATTTTACTTTGTGGTATACATATATCTTCAGATTGATTTTGAGACTGGTTTCACTGGGCCTTGTTCATGACTATGACAGTTTTTGGCATGTAACTGCATTTGTATTTGCCTATTCATGGCCATGAACACTTGTTTGTTATATTTTCCACATGGATCTGCATTGTCTTCTTGGCAGACATGTATGCAAAGTCAGTACATAATGTAACAAGCAATTGAGTTCATCCAGTTGGTTCTCTACCACTCCACTTCTGGGTTATTTATAATGTATTTTGACCATCGCAGATACTCCATTGATCTCACACATTAAGGGGAATCTGTTATGGAAATATTTTCCTCACCATTGCTATCGTGCACAGAGGGCCATTTTCCATTTCCTATGCATACTTATCATCCCTTTTTGATGAATCCAGAGCTAATAATATACATTTTTCCACATATATGCTCCCTATCAGTCATACAAGATGTGTATATGCTTATTTCTCCACTACAACTTCCATATATCAGGATTTGTGACAGAAAATATAAAATGAGGTCGGGTTTCCATGTCATGACAGAAGATCTCTGATCCTTGGCCTTCCATATATTGGAAATCTTTTGACTCAGCCCTTCAGTTGCATTCTAAAGGCTATAAGAGCACAATTTCTAGCTATGGAAAAGAGGAGAAAGCATTCAACTTTGAGAGAAAAGTTACTCTGGAGAAATTATTTCATATTGAGTCTACATCCCTTCATCCCTGAAGTCTGAACATAGTGTTCATCCCCCAAGCTCTTTCCCTATTGTTGAGAGGACCTCATCGCCTCTTTCTTCTAAGCTTGCCTTTGGTGGAGGATTGAAGTGGTGGAGACCCAGTTGGAAGGAACTCAGTTTCTTGGTTTCAAACCGTGCCGACAGGGAAGTTTATAATGTTGTCACTTCTGTTGATCAATTATTAATAGAAATAATCCTTTACCATCCTATTGGTATCATACAAATATATGATTATTATCCATGGGCGTGTTTGTAATGTTTATTAATGGATTATGCTATCTGATGTGCTAACCCCTTTTGTATCGGCACTATGTACTTGCTCTACTTGTTTGTTGAGAACTTCTTGTAGGTAGAAAGCTTTGGGTCAAAGTGCTCAATGGTGGAACACCATCAAACGTTGGATTGAGGTAGGCCTCTTTCTTATATTGCACATTAGTCTATATAGCATATGTTGGGATTGAGTTGATTTCTGCAGTCATACCTATCTGTTGTGGTTTACCCTTGGCCATAGAGAGTTTTTCCCTTGTAATAGGAATGGCCACTCCATTGGGGAGAGATATTACTTCTAAGGGTTGAAGTACTTTGTCTTCTTACATTGCTCTTTTTTCTTTATATTTCTTGTCGTATCACTGCTTGATAGATTCTGTTCACTCCAAGTCTGAGTTTTCATCCTTTTTCCCTTGCCTGGCCTTTTTTTAAAGCATATATGCCCTTTTTTCCTTGACAGTCATGTATATACTTTTGTTGTCTCACTACAAGAAGCGTATATATGCTTTGTTCTCCTGAACAATTGCGTATACCACTTCCCTTGCTTGTTTTGCTTGGTTTACTGATTGTTGGGTGGGCTTTGAAGATTGTTGATCCTTCTTAGGTCTCTATAGTGCCTCTTGAGATTATTTGGGATGACAGGAAACCTGTTTGGAGTTGAATTTTTGGGTGGAGTCTTTCTCTTTGTTTTCCATTTTTTATTTGTCCTTGGTATCTAGGTTGTTTTCTTGGTTGCTTGGTATTATGCTCGAGTTATTGCTTTTATACACAGTAAAATTTATATATCAGTTTGCTCATCATTCCATGCATTTTCTTTTTAGTATATTGAAAATACAAAAAAATAGGCATTTTGCATTGATTGGCATTTCCGTCTTGGAATCTTTATCATTATCTTAGCACATTTAGTGAAAGATTGCATTTTACTTCTGAATTGCAGAGTTGAAATTGAAGACTACACTGTTCTTATTTAGCATATCATTCATTGAAAAGTTAAAGATAGACTTTGCATTATATCCCTATTTGTTTTCTTCCAGAGTCATAACACCATGAGTTTCACTTCCATACCTTTTTTATTAACCACGACCAATAAAATTTACGCTTTAAACTAAAATTGATTAGTCACGACTTTATTTTTAAGGTGCACAAACTAGCCTAGGATTTAGTGCCTTGGAATAGGATCTTGTGAGTAAACTTTTCCAAGGAAATTAAATCAACATATGTGTCTGAGACAGGGAGTTGAGAAGTCCATTGTATAATTGGTAATATAAGGAGGCTCCACTCACACTGGAGTTAATCACAAGGTTGCACGAAGTTAGTTGAAGAGATAACACCTAGATACTCACCTAGCGTCAGAGATATTTCTGTGGATTTATTCATATTTGGGGATCTTGCTATTACCCATACCTCTATGAGAGGCAGTGCTTTCAAGGTTTCAGGCTTTTCTACTCTGCCCATATGGTGATTTGGACTTACGACTGCTCACTTGTGCATTGGTTATACAATGGTTTATTAATTACTTGACTTAGGTATCTCATAGGTTACTTGCAGGGGTTATTCTGCTTGTATCTTGACTTAGATAGGGGTCAGACATCACACATCCTTTATGGAGGATTAACTCTCTGGGGGGTCTGACCGATTGGTTGTTAATCGTATGAGGGCCCTTATAACTAACTCTATTACCTCCAGACTTTAGCGGGGAATCTCAGGTCCCTCTTGGACGAGACATACCTTCTTTAGCAAGGGAGGCCACTCAACCACTTTAGCCTATTTGCATGCATATTGGCTATTTGAATTTTTGGTATGCTCTTTGACTACTAGTTGGCCTTAGGATATATTTTTATTCATTGGAGACTCATAAGTCTTCGTGGAGTCATACCAGCTTCCTCGCAGGTCCCGTTGGTTGTTGCAAGTGGTTGAGTTCTTGCCTTCTAAAAGGCGTAGAGTTATCAGGAGTGGTACACACACATCCACTTTTCAAACTTGTGGTTCCACAAGGATGAGTATCGAGTCTAGCCTTTAGACCACTGGGAGTTCTTCAGCTCCCAATCCTACTATAGTTAATGGCACCCCTTCGATACCTACAACCGCTACAATTGTAGTGCTGGAGGCTTATACGGGTACGATGGGTCGGCCTATAGTTAATGCTTCCTCTCTTGCATCAAACCATTTTCGGGATTTCCGTAACTCACTGAGTTATGTTCAGACCATCCCTATGGCTTCTAGTCCATTTTCATATGGTATGCCTAACTTCACTTCACAGTTTTGATTACCATCCCAACTATTGGCCCTAGCGCTAGCTTTGGACTTGTGGGCACTACACCTCCTTACACTCCTTTCCTGTTTGGTGGTTCTCATATACCCCAAGCGAATCCTAATGTGGGAAGTGTCCCTATTATTAACCTTGGGTATAACCCTTCTATAGATGGATGGAACAACCCAGCTGGTGGACAAGTTCTGCCCTATATCCCTATCCCCTTGGTGTCGATTCCAACAAATACTTTTGGCAAGACGAATCCTATTCAATCCTTCGGGTTCCCACCTGGAGGAAGTCAGTATTACACTGTGGGCACTCCCCAACCTAGATCTAATCCATTTGGGGGCAATTTTAACAACCCTCGGCTTGGATCTAATCCAACTGGGGGAAAATTTCATAACCCTTATCAAAACATTCCTACTGGAATTATTCCCAATCCATAGTTTATGAATCATCCTGGAGGAGGGTCTTTTAATCTTGGACAAGGTTTTAGTCCTTACCAGAATCGTGGATGGAATGCAGTTCCTAACACACAATCTTTCGCGGGAGGATGGGGTCAGGTGTTGCAACCCCGTATTCCCTTTCTGGTCATGCTTAATTTGCCATATTTGTCTAAACTAATGAATGACCCGGTGATTCATGACCCCACATGGCCCCCTATCCCTACCAAAATTCTTTCATCATTCCAAAGTTTGAGGGTAAGAATGGCGAGGACTCTGGTGACCATTGTTGAGTCCATTTTTGTGCTTTCACAAACCATACTTTTTGCCTCTTTATTTGCCATTTTCCTTCATTTTACTTCACATTTCTCATAAAATAGCCTATCCAAGGTAAATTTGTCATCCTCTAACTTCAGAATTGAATTTTCTAAATTATTGCATTAAAATTGGAAATTTAGCAGAAATTACAGGAT
>JASDQU010104098.1:456152-467184 GCA_032191745.1 Picea mariana
CAAGTACGGGTTGGATTTTATTTACCCTTCACCCCACCATTGCATTTTGGTCGTGACTGCTCTTAAATTTATTTCTTTATTTAATGCCATCAATAATTCCTCTGGGCCTTTAGCCCCTTCCTCCCATAAGACAAAGACGTATAACCATTTCTGGGGTAGATGTAACCCGAAGACCCAAAAGATGAGGAAACATAACCTGGAAATATGATGGAAAGTGATAATTATGGTCTGGAATGATATGATGGCTCTTCAAGAAGACCCCTAGTAGAACCCCTTTTCACTGAGAGTGACGACACTTACTAGGATACCAGGATAACCACTAAGGTGAAATGAGGAAAAATGTATAACTTCCTAGAAAATGTTTCATAATCAGAAATAACCCTTTGATGCTCATTCAAATGCCCCAAACATTAAAATGACACTTACCATGAAACTTGACTAGTTACCTCATGAAGCAAGACCTGTTGTCTTCCCGTGAACCATATTGATGTGGTGGGCATTGCTCTGCTACGAACGATGGTGATGAAGTGTGGTGAAGAAGAGGGGTTGTATGTGGTCATAACGTGGTCTATTGATCATCATCCTCTCGACACTCCATGTCTGCTACCTGCGGGCCTCAAGACTGAATCTCCTTAGTTACCCCTACATGTGGGGGGGTAACAAGACTTATTTTCTCCAATTCCAAATACCCTTTACATGAATCTTTATTAATAATTATTAGATAAATAATTAGGTATCTCACCTTAATGGTTGTGAAAGGGATCCTAAACTCTAAGGATATTGAACCTTCAATTATAAGCATATGGTTGGATGTTTCCAAAACAATGACTAGTATAAAACAATTAATATCGTTGACATTATCAATTTTTTCTTTGATCAGTAGTGGGAATGATATGTTTATGATCTGTTGTTTTCATTGCTCATGTGACTGAAATATATAATCTAATTGATATTTTTTTCCATGAATAAAATTGTACCTTCTATTTCATCATAAAACGGAAAGGACAATCTAAAGAAATTGTTGACTCGATTATTCGATATTGTGATGGAGGCGACTTGTATCTTGTGCGACAACCAGAGTGGTATAAAGTTGTTAGAGAACCTGATGTTTCATGATAAGTCGAAGCATATCAAAATCAGGTATCACTATATCAGGGATATGGTGCAGAAGGGAGCAGTGAGGCTCCAATATGTGGCTACCGAAGAGCAGGTTGTGGATGTGCGGACAAAGTTGTTGTCAAGGATGAATTTCGAGTACTTTAGGGACAAGCTCAATGTAGTCCCTCTTTAGAGGGAGTGATGGCTTCAGATATTATCGCAGGGTAGTGGATGTCATGATGACATGTTGTAGCTATTTGAGAGCTACCCACCAACCTTGAATGCATGCTGAAGAGACGAGGTACATATGTTATCGCAGGGTACTGGATGTCATGCATAAGATATCTGAGTTTTTTGTGAGAAATTAGATAGTCTCATGATGACATGTTGTAGCTATTAGAGAGCTACCCACCAGCCCTCGATGCATGTTGTGAAGTCACTATGGATTTCCTGTGATGTATAGATTCGTGTGTCCAACAATCAATGGTCATGAGCTCGTGTGGATGGCGACAATGTTAGAGTTTGTGTTGGATAGAATACCTTCCTCATTAAGAGGGAGTGTTGAGATTTTATGTAATTTCGGAAGTTATTCCTAAGTGTAATTGCGAAATGGTTTATTGATAAGTCATGTCTTTTAGGTCTTTTAGAGTATAAATAGAGGTTATATCGAGTCATTTTGACATCACTCATCGAACATAAGTACAAGAGAGTAGTGCACACTTATCTAGGAGGTTATTCTTGGTTCATGTTTGGGTCTCTTTGGTCTTGATTTAGTGAAAGAACATTGTATGCCATTGTACATGTTGGAGGAATCTATACTGAGGAAAGTTTTCAGGGTTTTCTCCCCCTTGAGGGTTTCCCTGAGGATATATCTTATTGTTATATGGATATCTATCTTTCAGTTGTGATCCTTTTGCTTATTAAATAATAATAAAAAACACAATACTTTAACTGTTGGAAAAACATACAAAAATCAACATTTTGTTCCTTGACTTGTAGTGTAGGCTGTAGAAAATCTGAGAGTGCTCTTCAATATTGTAGGGTTGAATTTGATGATGCCTCATGATGATTGATCTAAGGGATTGTATGCTTGTAAAAGAGAAAAACCGATTTGTTGCATACCTTATATATTTATTTATTTTTCTTGGTTATTCTTCTTATCTTTGTCCTTTGTTTTCCTTTGTGCAGGTGCTTGAGGTATTGGATAAAATTTTAGTGTCCTTGGATACCTACAAATTTATTCATTATTTTTTTCTTTTATTCTTTTTCTCAAGGTAATGGTGCCACTTCTAGTTTTCACCGTTGCCTTCCCTCATCATGCCTATAAGGGGTTTCATGATGAGGTACTTTATTTTTCTCAGATCCAAGGCTGCCTCCCTAGAGGTTTTTAACCAAATATTTGTCCCAAATGCCTCAATGAGGTTTTCACCTAGGTATTTTATTCTTTTTTTTTCTCTCTCCTTTTTTTAGTGTTTGGATGGATTCAGAGCATCTCTTATTCCAATCACATCCAATTTTTGTGTTTTCACTATGTTTGTAAACTATTCCTTTGTTAGGGGCTTATTGTGCCTTTTGAGTCTAAATCCATTCACCAATAGTGGAATCCTTTTTTCATTTATGGCCTTGATTTGGACTGAGCCATTTTCATGATATTTTTTAATGATGTATGGTCCTAACCATATTTCCATTAGCTTCCCCTTGAAGTCCTTAAATATGGATTCAAGTAAGAGTGCACAATCTCCTCTGAAATTGCTAGGCTTAATGCTCTTATCATGCCAGATTTTTCTTTGTGGATGAACTACCTCTATGTGGAAGAGTGCTTGCATCCTATACTCATCTAAGGTATTTAGTTGTTACAACCTTTCTTGTTGTGTTGGTTGTTCGACAACATAGGTATTCCAACAGAGGACGAACACCTTTAGTAACCACTAACACAACCAGATCAAAGATCAACACACTGATGTTTTCATGTGGTAAAACCCCTACGGGAAACATCCACGGCCCTAGCCAACATGGCACTTGGAGCAATTTAATAATGCAAAAGAAAATTTTGCAAAGAGATTTTACAAGAGAGTTTCTCACAATCAATCACTTACAAATGACCCTCCATGCTCTTTAAATAGAGATCATGGACTAATTAAGTGTTTTAAGGATGTTAGATGGTGGATAAAGTGGTATGAAGCGGATGTGGTGTAATGCAAAGTGATACAGATGAAAATGTGAAATTATGGAAATGTGCAAATGTGAAAAATATAAATAGGTGGTTTGTAATGATATTGGAAATTTGGTTTATTTTGGAAATGACCCTTTTTATTCCTTGACTTGTGTTGCAGGCTTTAGCAAATCTGAGAGTGCTCTTCAATCTTGTAGGGTTGAATTTGATGATGTCTCATGATGATTGATTTGAGGGATTGTATGCTTGTAAAAGAGAAAAAACGATTTGTTGCATACCTTATATATTTTTTTATTTTTCTTGGTTAGTCTTCTTCTCTTTGTCCTTTATTTTCCTTTATGCAGGTGCTTGGGGTCTTGGATAAACTTTTATTTGGACACCTACAAATTTATTCACTATTTTTTTTTTCTCAAGGTAATAGTGCCACTTCTGGTTTTCACTGTTGCCTTCTCTTATCATGCCTATGAGGGTTTTTATGATAAGGTACTTTTCTTTTTCGCAAATCTAAGGTCGCCTCCCTGGAGGTTTTCAACCAAAGATTTGTCCTAGATACCTTAGTGAGGTTTTCACCTGGGTATTTTTTTTTTTTTTCTCTCCTTTTTTTAGTGCTTGGATGGACCGGGAGCATCTCTTCTTCCAATCACATCCAAATTTTGTGTTTTCACTATGTTTGTAAACTATTCATTTGTCAGGGGTTTATTGTACCTTTTGAGTCTAAATCCATTCACCAATAGTGGAATCCATTCAACCTTGGTATTAGTTACCAAGAGAGATATGTGGGTTTCTTAAGAAGACACATGACTAATCATTACCATGCAAATATAACCCATGATTTTCGTCATGCAAAGGTGGTTGTTGGTTGTGTTGTGTTTCATCTATACTTCATGGGGAATGATCTCTGAGCCTGATCTGTTGCACTAAGGATGTAAGAGAAATTATGATAAATATGTTGTGATAAAATATGGGACTATTGCAATGAAAACCATGCGGAAATTGTGACCATGTGCAAGGGATATGGTGGACATTGAGTAACTCAATTACAATTGAGAATTCCTAGAGTTCCCAGTAGTGAGATTTCCTGGCTAGTCTATGATGGAGCCCAGGAAGGAAGTGGGATAGCCCGAGGGACTACCTGGTAGAGAAGGGGATCCCATTCCTTGGGTACTGCAGGTTGATGGGGAAAGAGTGCCGGTGGATTGGAATTGATGTGAAATGTTATAGACTATAAATTGTTGGAAATTTAGGGTTGTGTGAGAGGATTATAACCAACCATAGGTGATTTCGTCCTTGTGGAATCATAGCCTTAGCTCGGGGGTGGCCTTGTTGCATAAAGATGATAGGCAACAATGAGCCCATGGTTGGGTGGAATGCCTTTCATCTGCAACCGATTGATGAATTATTCCCATAAGTTAAGTGTTTATGGTTTATCTTTGTAAATGTTGAATTACTATTGTTTATGTTATAAATTGAATATTGTTTTGTTTGTATGCATAAGTCTTCATGTTCTAGCTTCTTTTCTGGTTTTTGTTGGGTTTTTGCCCTATTTTGTATCTCTTTTTGCAGCCTGCGTGCTGGTTTTCCTCTCTGGTGACATTCTGGGGATGTATGGATTTTGTTTATGAGCATGGTCATGAATTTTCACCATGTGCTAGTCGAGAGACCACTATTGGTGTAAGATTCATTGTCAGTTTGGTCTCCTTTCACTATCCTTTGTAATCTCTTGATTAGAGAACAAATTATATTTATAATATAATTGAGAAATTTTCCTGTTCGATTTTTTTTTTCATGATTACACTTGCATGTATTAATTCATAAACAACATGACAATGAATAATATTGTATCAGAGCTATGAAAATGTGGTTTTCAACCTAGTTAGAAGGATATCAAGTTATATAATGGTATTAGAGCAAGAAGATCATGAAAATTTGTGTTTCCAAGAAGTACTCTGTATCCTCAACGATGTACATAGGATAATATGTATGTTACAAGATGCCTCACCCATAGGTCTGTGTTTCTTGTTCAAGTAATATTCTTTGAAGGATTCATAACGATAATTCTTTTGTTTGATTATTTATGCTCATGGACGATATTGTGCCAAGGGGTGTTTTGTACGCAGCTTTTCACATAAGAACAAACAAGAAAACATAAGATTGATATGATCTCGAGGATGTTGAGGCAAAACAATAAGAGAAAAGTTAGAGTTGATTATACATGCCAATACAAGATTTGCCAAAGGTTGCAATATTATGTTCAGTTGCAGGGTTTGAACCATGACTTATGCTATAGGGAAACAATTCCTTCATTATTCTTAATGCAACATCAAATTTAATGTCTTTGGAATCCCTTGAGGCTTTACGATATTCCTCACATAACCCTCTCGATAAAAATGCCTACTACACCATCCATGACTTTATCCAATAAACAACTACCTCCATCACAAAATAAAAACCTACAACATTAATACAAAATCCATAACCTTGATCTTGATCTCTCTATATATAGACAATCCGAACATAATTTCCCAAACTTAAAGTACATAACCTGTCCAATACCATACATACCTCTGCCTCAAAGATTCTTTATCCAAAAACTATATCCGAAAACTATATTTCTATCTTTGTTTCAAACATTTATGATGGAAAATACCAAATACACATATAAAAACACAAACTACACATATAAAAACACAAATTAAAAAAGAGAGCGTGGGTCTCTCTATTCAATGCTCTCTGTTAGCCACCCATACGACGACTAGCCTCACAATTTGAGTCTATTAGATCCCAACCTACCATTTCATAGACCCCTCGAGTGGAATAATTTGATTTAGAAACTCCCATTTTGCGATACTATGGTTTTTGAGTTGGGTAGTGATTATAAAACTATGGTTTTTGAGTTGGGTAGTGATTATAAAACTATTGCATGTCGCCTACAAGAAGTCATGACAATGAATTTTTGAGATTCCAATATCATTTCTTCTAATGTAGTGGACGTACTTTAACGAGTGTTATATGTGAGGAACCATATATTGGCACTCCAAATTCCTTTATATGTACCACGTATTCCACCCTATTCATTGTTTCCATTTTTTTTTATACATGACAATGTTCATTACCATTATCATGAAATCGCTCATGAGTAATGAAAATGAGTATAAAAGTGGTAAGAGAAATTAAAGATGAATCTAAAAGCATTGAGTAGTTATAAATTTTTTTTTATACATGACAATGTTCATTACCATTATTATGAAATCACTCATGAGTAATGAAAATAAGTATAAAAGTGGTAAGAGAAATTAAAGATGAATCTAAAAGCATTGAGTAGTTATAAAATTGGTAAGAGAAATTAAGGAGGAATCTAAAAGCATTGAGTAGTTATAAAATTGGCAAGAGAAATTAAAGATGAATTTAAAAACATTGAGTAGTATAAAATTGGTAAGAGAAATTAGAGATGAATTTGATTATATGCATCATTTATTTACATACTATAATTTATAAGTAATAAAAATGAATTTAAAAATAATAAGTAATGTGTGAAATTTATAAGGAAGTAAAGATGAACTTATTAAATTTGTTAAAAAATGAATTATACAATTTGATTTTTTAAGACTTAAAACAAATCGAAGAGTGTAATATCAAATTTAATGGTACTAATGACCATTTTGTCAATGAGAATAGATTTAACTCCTCTTTTGTCATCTTGTCTCCACTCTTAATTGGGTGATATATGAGCAAATCCGTAAGCTCAAACATGTTTTGGCTATCCTCATGTTTCCCTAATTTTATGTTCTTTGAAAACTCCTCATAGAACATGGCATAGCCCTCTTTGATATCCACGATCTTGTTGAACATCTCAATACATTTCTTCACCAATAGATATGATGGTTGCAATAATAGATATGTTCATAGTCTCCAGCCCCCTGCAAGTCTATCCTCGTCTATGAGAAATTGTCTCCATAGATCTATTCCACCCGGTGTTTTGCATGCCTTACCCACGTCCTAAATTGACATTCTTAATGATTGTTGAAGGGCATTGCTACATCTGTGTCAACTTCACTCCATATTTTGCAACACATATATTTTGTAGCTGGTGTTCAAGGTATTTCATTAACTTTATTTTATATGTGATTTCTTGGTTGTTGAGTGATGAGCTTAATCACATTTAAAACTTACCACAAAATATTCCACATGTGATGGCATTGTCAGTTGAATGATGACATCTTCAAGAAGAAAAACAAGCAAGAATACATGTGTAGGGGATGAAAATACTGTGAAATTAGCTTACAAGTGAATCAAATAGCACATATAATAAATTATAGAAACGAGACACACAATACACAATAGTTTGATAAACTCCCACTCAAACTATATATCAAACATTTTTTTTCCTATAGAGGTGTTCACATGAACCAATAGTTTGATAAACTCCCACTCAAACTATATATTAGAGATTTTTTCCCTATGGAGGTGTTCACATGAACCTTTTGGTTGAAAAAACCATAAGCTTGTAGACAATCACCCTCCTCCACGAGTATGTGGACACCCATCCTCATCTTTTGGTGTAAAAATTTTTTAATGCATCACCATAGTATCCTTCACATGATTCCTTCATCTTTTTCCATTTTGTTATCCCCACATGATTTTTCTTAGAAAGATATATACTTCATTGATTTTAGATTGAATTTTGATCTAGTGAACATCTCTATTAATTGCACATTTATTTATATAATAAATAAATATATATCTACACCTCTATTTTATATAAGCAATAGGCTAAAGATTCTAAGAAATGAAGATTTTTTTGGGAGATATAAATGTTTTTCAGCATGCTGAATCCATTTCTACATTCAAAAATGAATTTTGAATAATAAAAAATAGTGATTCATGTAAATTTATATCACATGATTCTGATTTCCTAAAATAACTAACCACCACCGTTTTCTTTTGACTATTAAAAAAATAATTTTACAACTCTTAGTGATGCCGTGTAAGAATGAATGACTTCTTAATGTTAATAAACTTATCATGTCATTATGTGAAACAACTTCAATCCAAAAATAGAGTTGCCATTCAAAAAAACAATATATTTTATATATACAATCATAGTTTTCTCCATGAAAACATTAAATTTTGAAATACCCATTCGAATGTATGCTGGTTCTATTTTCTTCTCATTCTTTTACAACTCTACTATTTGACTGTAGAAAACAAAGACTCCTCTTCTCTTCGGCTTCAAATCTTTTTAAGCCGCTGCCATGTAACCGTGGAAAACGGAAAAGGCATTATTAAATGGAGTTTGATGATTACATTTTATGTTTTACGAATGGATAAACATTATTGTGGACAAAATTCTCCCGGCTGCTATAATATCGAGAGAACGAAGAAATAACTGCAACAAAGAGGAACAGCAGCAGGCGATGCCGACCTGAGTGTTATATACCATCATGCTGTACAGAGTACTGGTTACGAATTTCTGTTATATTACCTCTGCTGTTTAGTCACCAGTTTCGGATTTTGTCTTTGAATGCAATGCAGATAATGGGTTTATGCTTTTTGATCCAAACGCCCTCAGGAACAACTATGCTTAAATGATTGAAGGTTTTTTAGAAGGTTTCAGCGTCCGTTAATTTCGGTTCAGCAGTGACGCAGGTAATTCCCTAAGTCTGAAATGTATTATAAAGCAATTGGCAGCTTTCTTCGGTTTCTCTGCACGAGCCATTCTTTATTTTTATTATAATCAGTCTGCAACGCAACATGGATTGAACCCACAAGAAGGTTGAGCAGGATAAGTTTAATACTGGAGGGGTTAATGCAAGAGAAATCTGCCTTCGGTAATAGTGGTCTGTTAGAGGGTATGGCGGTCTCTTGTTGGTTCTTTGCTCAATCCAATTTGTGTAGTTTATGCCATGCCAAGACCGCTTTGCATTCCAGTTTTAAACCTAGTCTCCGCATGCCGAACCAGGGCCAGATAATCTTCATTTCTGTGAAGAAAAGACGGCCTTGCAGCATTGGTAAGAAGAATTGTTTGTTGAATGAGACATCTATTGCATCTCCAATCACAAGGGGAATGCCCGCTTCATCTGAGGCATCTCTTACCTTTTCAATGGATTTTGTCGACAGTCCCAGTAAGAACCCCGATGTCCATGTTATAATTTGCGATTACTTGAAGAGTTTGGGAATAGATACCGAGGAGCTTGAAGTGTTAACACTTCCTACTACAGTAGATGTTATGAAAGAGCGGGTGGAGTTTTTGCAGAAATTAGGCCTCAGCAATGAGGATATAAATGAGTATCCTCTGATGCTAGGATGTAGTGTGAAGAGGAACATGGTGCCTGTTCTTGACTATTTGGAGAAGTTGGGTGTTCGTAAATCTGTGCTTCCAGATCTGCTTCGAAGATACCCACAAGTGCTGCATTCCAGTGTTGTCATAGACCTTCAACCTGTTGTCAAGTTTCTTGGAGGGCTAGACATTAAGGCGAATGACATCCCACGAGTCATAGAGAATTATCCTGAGCTACTGGGCTTTAAGCTCGAAGGTACCATGAGCACTTCAGTGGCGTACTTAGTTAGCATCGGCGTGGACCGTAGATCTATTGGAGCCATGCTGACACGATGTCCTCAGATTTTGGCCATGCGAGTTGGAAGGGTGATTAAGCCGATTGTGGACTATCTTGTGAGCTTGGGGCTTCGGAAAGAAGTCGTAGCTAGCATTCTTGAGAAGAAACCATACATTCTAGGTTTTAGTTTGGAGAAACAGATGAAACAGAACGTGGACAGTCTCCTCAGTTTTGGTGTAAGGTATGAGGCACTTGCATCTATTATAGTGCAGTATCCGGAGATTCTTGGTCTTGATTTGAAGCCAAAATTGATGTTGCAGCAGGAATTCTTCAAGTCATATATGAAGATAGGGCCTGAAGATTTTGGAAGACTTATAGAGAAGATGCCGCAGGTTGCTGTCCTTAGTCAGGATCCAGTATTAAAAAGGATTGAACTTCTGAGAGCGTGGGGATTTTCGATAGAAGACATAACAAAAATGGTAGTCACATGCCCTCAGTTGCTTGCCCTTAATATGGATGTTATGACATTCAGTTTTAATTATTTCAGGCATGAAATGAAGAGATCATTACAAGATCTCGTAGGTTTTCCTGCTTACTTCACTTATAGCTTGGAAACCAGAATCAAACCTCGATTTCGGAAATTATCAAGGAAGGGAATAAAATGCAGTTTATCATGGTTTCTAAGCTGTAGTGAGGAAAGGTTTGCAGAAAGACTGGATGCCGAGTACATTGAAATTGATGAAATGGAGCCATCTTTCAGTTTGGGTGGACCTTTAGAATGGGCCAAAAAACAAAGCTTTTCAGAGGACGATGATGAGGAAAGTGAATACGGCGAAGAAACTGAAAAGGCGTCATTTTACAGGCGTACACTTTCTTACTAGTGCATATTGCCAGATCAAGGTGAGGTTACATTTTATCCTGAGTCTTACCAGGTCAAAGTCAATATTACCAACATATTGTTGAGGTCGTGATAAGCATTCTCTATTGAATTTTCTGCTGCACTTCCTTTTAATTCAACATTAGGTTTTTCTTTGTTAAATTTACATGCAGCAGCGAGAGCCATTCTCCTGGAGGATGACTAAGACCCTAGACGAGATCTAGGGCCCCCAGTGCACTCCTGGGGTATGTGGTTTGGGACCAATATTGATAAAGACCCTAGGTTAGTAACCAGGGCCCCTGGTTTGTAACCAGGGTACCCATGCCTGGT
>JASDQU010104098.1:467284-561187 GCA_032191745.1 Picea mariana
GGATAGCAGGCCCATGACCACTCCCATGATTACCAACTGGAAGAAGCTTCATGCTTCTGAGTCACAGTTGGTGGATTCCACTTTGTATCTTCAATTGATCGGGTCATTGATGTATTTGATCAATACTAGGCCAGATATTTGTTTTGCTGTCAATACTCTCAGTTAGTTCATGGTGGAGCGTAGGAGAGTGCACTGGGTGGCAACAAAACATGTGCTCAGGTATCTTTGTGCTACGATAGATTATGGTTTGGACTATCAGAGAGGAGCTGGAGTTCGTCTAGTTGGCTATACAGACTCGGATTGGGCAGGATGTGTCAGTGACAGGAAAAGTACTTCAAGGTGCTGTTTTGAATTGGGATCAGCAGTTGTGTCTTGGTTCAGTCGGAAACAAAAGTCAGTGGCTTTGAGTTCTGCAGAGGCTGAGTATATGGCAGCCAGTCAGGCTAGTTATGAGGCCCTTTGGCTTCGCAAGATGCTGGTGGGATTGTTCGGTGTGCAGTTGAGGCCTACTGTGATTTACTGTGATAATCAGAGTTGCATTAAACTCTCGGAGAATCCATTTTTTCATGACCTGTCTAAGCATATCGAGATTTGTTATCACTTCATCCGTGACTATGTTCAGTGAGGAGCTGTGGAGCTACAGTACATATCTATAGAGGAGCAGGTTGCAAACATACTCACCAAGGCATTGGACAGAGGCAAGTTTGTATTTTTCAGGGACAAGCTTGGAGTGGTAACACTTTCCTCGGTATGAGGGATTGTTGAATTTTTAATTAAATAAAGTACCAAGGCAAGTGTTTCTCTTCCCTAGGCGCTTAAGGGGTGAGAAAGTGCCTAATGTGGGCACTAGTCATTTAATTTGTGAAATGCAAACTAAAAGGTGACTTTATGACTAAAGTGAGGGTGAGTGAAGAGACATTTAATCTCAGTCACTCATCTAATCTAATCTCAGCCATTGGATTAGAGAGACTCCTCACCTACCTCATGAGGTTGATTAGGGTAAGGGGGCGCACCCATTCTTGGGTAGTTCATGCATTTTTGCTGAGAGAGCAAGAAGAGAAGAGAGAGGTCGAGCTTAGAGAAGAGAGACAACATTTGCAGGAGGAGAGCACGCATCCCAAGGCAAACAGCAGGCACAGATTACGAGGCAGCAGACAACATTTATTATCAGTCCGTACAATATAGATTAGAGACGTTGTACAACATTTATTGTGCATAGTTTTCGAGGCAAACAACACCACGAATTTCTGGGAGTATTTGGCATGCATCCCAAGGCTACCGTACAACTATTCCAGGCACAAAAATCGAGGAGGTTGCTGGGCATATTTTTCTGGGTGAGAAAAGTCCACAGTCCGTATGGACCTGCACAAAAATCGAGGGCCGTACAACAGAAAATTTCTGGGCACGATTTTCAAGGTGCTGGGCACGTTTTTCAAGGGATTTGTTTAGCTGGGTTTTCCGTACAGCAGCATAAATTTGGCACACATTTCGAGGACAGTCCGTACAACATTTAATGCTGTGACAGCCGTACAGTGGTACGGATTTCTGGTTCAGAAATCGAGAAGCAAAGCTACAGGAATGTCCAGATAAGTTTTTGTAATTTCTGAAGATGAATATGCTGTAGAAGAAATTTCTCTGAAGCTCATAAATAATAAAAAGCCCTCTCTCACTGGTTTTTCCCTTGTGGGTTTTTCTAGGGTTGATGTTAGACCGAAAATTCCCGTGTCTATAATTTTCTGAGTTTTATATGCTGCTGATATTTTATTTCTGCGTTATAAACGATGTTCAGAATCCTCATGTTTCAGTTCTGAAGTTTATTTTCTGCTAAGTTTTTATATGCTGATATGAAACTGAGGTTTGGGCATTTAACGTTGGCTGAAAAATCATTGAGACTGAAACTGGGTTGGGGTCTGAAAATTTTACACAGACTGCAAGATGCAAATCTGTGCACCCAAAATTAACAACCTGCTCATTTTCTCGACAACACCAATATGCTTATGAGCCATATTCACACCAACAAAAAAATCGAACAGATCATCCAAAGTCATAGTGTTGGAACACTGCTCTGATAACATTCTGAAATGTACCTGGCCTTCTTTCTTGGACAATGGGGCACTTTTCCATTTTCAAGCTCACTGAATTTCTCTGCCAACTGGTTTGACTCAGCACTTACTGTTGCTCTGATAGGTCTTATAGAAACATCCCACATATTCTAACTAGATGTAAAATGCATTTTGAATACAAGATATGAATTGTGTGACCAGAGATGTCTTTTGACAGACTACACTCATTTTTTAACCTTATGCATGGCATTCCCATCATTTGTATAACTTGCAACACTACAACCACCTGCAAATTCAAAATTTTTAACCTGGGAATGCCAGGGAATGCATAAGGTCTCTGAAATTTGAATTGAAGTTTGTATTGCGGTGTTCGATCAGGATGGAAGGATGGAGATGAATCATGGAATGCGAGAGATCTTTAATTCAAATTTCACCTTAAATATTCTCTTTCACCTTATCCCGACATGTCTCCCACACAAACTTCGATGTATTATGTTTTGGACACATTAAGGTTAGAGTGGTAGGAAATTCCATGAGACACATGCTAAATAGTGGTCGGTTCACATGGGGATAAGTGGCAACAACAATTTATTGTTTTATTCCCATGATTTTCCATTCTTCCCATCTTGTGGGTTCATATCTCCCTTGTGCTCATTTTGGAACCTTTTTGGACTTAATGTTATATTCCATGTTAGTTACTTTGTATTGCCACTTATGTATTGAGCAATCTTGTTGACCTACTTTTGGTCATTTGTTAGACATTAATAAACTTATCTTACCTTCTCTTATTAAGTACACCCTTGTAACTTTATTAACTTTACTATATAGTAATTAGGAACATGGACATAACACAGCATGACAGATAATTCCTTATGTATGGCATCCATGATTCACTAGTTGGGCCTTGGCCTTGTGCTCTGTAGTAGGAACCTTTACAAAACATTTACATTCAGATGATTATATACATAGCTTACTGGGCTAACAACCCACACAAAATGCCATATCATGTACCATGTGTTGCTTTGACAATATGATTAGAAACTATTGCAAGCATCCAAATCAAGGTATTACAGACAAGGAGAGGAAGGGGTTTCGTTCCCGTTGTAGTATTTTTTTGTTTCATAGCCGAGCGACAAGGAGAGACATAATACTGTTGAGCATAGGGAGAAGGTGGTCCTGTGAAAGTTTGTATTAGGCCAGAGTGTTTTAAATATTGTTAAAATTTATACATAAGCAAATCACTGCGCAAAGAAGTACATCCTCATTGTAATTACAGTTGCATTATTAAGTTGTGTTGTGATGAATGGATTATTGGGATATCCAAGGTAATTTATAGATCACATGAATTCTTTGCAGAGACTTCATGATTGTTCCTTTAGATTTGTATTCATTTATACTTTGTACTTGTTGTTAAAATTAGTGCAGCTGCAGGAGCCATTCTCCGGGAGGATGGCAAAGCCCCTAGCTAGGATCTAGGGTCCCCAGTGCACTCCTGGGGTTCTTGGTCGGGGACCAAGCAGTTAGATGGCATAAGTACCTAGATGTGTTCGAGGGCCCCTGGATGTGTTCCAGGGAATTCTTGTCTAGCACAAGGATTGATCCTTGGTTGTGTACCTTGGTGGATAAGCCCCCAGATGTGTTCTGGGGTATCTTGGTTTGGGACCAAGGAGATTCTCGGTTTGGAACCAAGACGATATGATGTGTGACATTCTTCTCTCTGAGGATGGTCTATATGACCTAGGGAGCAGTCAGAAGAATGACGTGATCACATCATAGCCTTCCCTATATGCAATGATGATAAAAGCTCCTAAAATAATTCATGGACTCGTGTAGACCATATGCCGTTAAAAGGAATGTCAAGATCATTTGTTTTACCCTAGTTTTATTGTTTGAAGCTTCCTTACCCTACAAGTAACCCCACCGCCATGTGTTTGAGTCAATGCCCTCCTTGAATCTTGCTAACGTCTTGGCTTGATTTAATGATGGAGTTTCCTTACCTCTCAATTAAGTCATCTGCCATGATATTAGGTTAATGTCTTTCTTTGCTGCCCTTAACGACTTGTTTTAAAGTTTTGTTGACTTGTTTTGTGTGGACCCAAGGTAAGTTTGTTATTTTGTTTTATTAAGTGGACCCAAGAGTTAGTTAGAAGGAGGCCTTCCTAAGTAACCTTTTGGAAATCTATTTATTGACCTCTCCTTCATTTGTTAATGATCTCTGGTGATTAAGTCCTCTCTGATTTTGACGCTCTGTTTTGGGTCTGATCTACGCACTTGTTGGAGGCTTGACGTTTTTGGTTTTTGCTGGTCACTTCAGCCTGTTTCTTCTCCTGCTCAAGTCCGCCTTTCCTCAGCGATCTCAGTGCTGCCCTCGCATTGACATTTTGTGGAGTTTTTGACTCTTGTTCTGGGTATTGTTTGCTGGCCGATTTCAGATCTGAGCATTAAATTTATGACAGGCCGATTTCTGTTCAGGGCATTTCAGCTGGGTCTTTTTGCTAAGGAACTGGATTTTTTTTTAAGGCATAAACCTTAGGGATGCTGGGCATCGTAAGAGGTTTTGTTGCTGGTTTTGATTTGTTCTTGGGCCTGCTGTAGCTGTCCATTTCTACAGTGTTTTTCAGTCATCCCTGCTACCCTATTTGGCATGACCACAGTCCCATGAAGAGATCTGTCCTGAGGGTTTAATCAATGAAATAGGAGTGCACTCTGAGCATAGACAGGAGGAAGGCAAACTCATTTATCAGGTTCTATATTTTCTTGTTTTATTTTCTGCAGTTAATTTCTACAGCAGTGTTTATACTTCAGTTATATCTGGGTTATGTATATCTCGGTTTTACTACTTGGGTATGCATTAAGATTTATATATTCGTTTATGCTTTAAGATTATGACATGTTTAGTAATTAATAATTTATGAAAACATATTTTTTTATTGTTAAGCTAACCTGCTGTTTCATCCCTTAAATTCTAACACTTGTTGCACCTCATGTGGCATGAATTTCAACTTGTGATTTTCATCACAATGAATGTGTTTGCAGCATGGTACATATGGGTTTTGATGAGTTGGGGGTGTACACCTTCATATGGACAAGGGCTTAATTTACAGGTAGTGAGGAAACTCATGTCTCTTTCATGATGGATTGCCATGGTTCTGTCTTCATGGTCGCATTATCTAGATTGATGGGTCAACATGTTAGTGATAGATTGATGCATATAACAGGCTACTTCATGCATATTGCTTATATGATGATGATGTTTTTAGTTTCCCACTAGGGGTTGGACAATCCTTGTGCCTAAAACTCACAATGATGATGCATACTTTCCAGCACATAAAGTGTATTATTTTAGATTGAAGAATGTTGCCTATAACACTATTTGGGCCTGTACATTTTATGATTGAGGCAAACATTTGAGTATTTGTCCACCAGATCAGCAGAAAATACAGCCTGTCTTGTTATCCTATAGAAGCAACATTTGAGCTGATCCAAACCATAGAAAATCAACACCTTTTTCAGATCCATTTGTGGACGGAATTGACAGTCTATTTTGCCTTTGGATCAGTGTGTGACAACATCAGAAAATCTGGCAGACTGCTCTTATATTTATGCACATGATCTTTGATAAAAATATGACTTGCAGAAATTACTAGATAATTTGACTGGCAACAACCTCTGTTTTGTTCTTTCTTCTATATCTTAGCTATTTAATTCAAAGCCCAATAATTCTAAAGAAAGGAGCTACCCTGTTTGACCCCTCTAGGAGAAATGATCAAATTGTGGAAGTATATGGCAAAGGCCCTGCAAAACAAACAGTAGTATGTAATGATGAAATTTAGCCTCAAAATACCCGTGTACTATATGGATTTCCCAGTGCGTTAGAGGTGAGACATAGATTGATGATTGGGAATATTTAGCAGTGACAACATCTTTGGTGCATGTAACCGACCCTGGGACAACTGTCTACTTTGTTATTCAAATCCCACACTTAGTATAAGGTGCCTTATGTATGTAAGTGATGGATTTATCTATCTTAGTTTCTATGTTGTGGATATATGTTCTGGGGTACCATTTGGAGATTATATTTTGTAGGATTATGAATGACAAAGGCAATAATGAGGCCATAGAGGAGCACCATGCTGCATTGGAGGAGCTTATAGTGGTAAGGTAACACTATCACTATAGTCTTTGGTCATTTACCTTCAAGATCACAACATTGCACATTCTACATCATTTGATTAGGTGTGTTTGTAGACAGTCTTGGATAAGGGGCCACCTTATTGTTTCTTTGAGTTGTGGATCTAGATAGACCCTCTTCCTCATAACCTTATAATATTTAATCACACTTAAGGGTACAATAATTCACATCACTTGATTGTTTGTTGACAATAAGGGTACAATAATTCATACCACGGGGGACATAATTGTCCTTTAAAAGTGTCATCATATCTCTAGTTAGGAGGTACTACTAGGGATTGGGTTAAGGTAGTGTGTTTCGTTTCCTAACCATACTTAACATTGTCCATTCTTCCCCGTTACACTACCATTCCATTCATATAAAGTTATTCTCGGTCATGTTTCACTTGTCAGTTGTTACATAGAAAGGTCTAATTGAGAAAGCCTAAATCAAATAAACCAAAAATTGCTAGGGGTGAAGAGCAAATAAAAAAGCTAAAAGCCAAAAATGATAAAGCTTGAGCCATGCCATCTCGCTATGAGGTCAATGCCCCTAGTCTTAGGCTTGTCTATGAATATCTAAAGAAAAAGGGGCTTGATAAATGAAAGAAAAAAAAACAACAAAGAAAGAAAAAAACAAATAAAGGGTAGTAAGAAATAGTGCCAAGGAAATGGTAACTCAAAGCTAAAGCTCCCTCTTAAAGGCTTTCATATTAAATGCTAGCTCATGAAAGCTAGTTGAACAAGTTCTAAGACTCATGCAACATCTTATGTAACTTTGAGAGTCATTACATGAAATTATTCCTCCCCTTCCATGAGTCTTTCATCACATTTCTACCTTTTACTTAGTGACTTGCAAAATACTCCATGTCTTTAGATTTGTCATATCTATAAAGGTTAAGATTTCCCTCCTATGGTAAAACTTAGTTATGTTATGTTGTGCTAGAGGAAATCACTATGCATGCATCACCTAATGATTTGCAAAGAAGTTGGACCCACCATTATAAGTGGGCACCTTGCATTGGGATCTATGTACCATGACTTGGGATCTATGACATTGCATTGGGATCCATGACATTGCATTGGGATCCATG
This sequence comes from Picea mariana, assembly GCA_032191745.1. Lineage (NCBI taxonomy): Eukaryota > Viridiplantae > Streptophyta > Pinopsida > Pinales > Pinaceae > Picea > Picea mariana. The sequence goes on from JASDQU010104098.1 coordinate 474,612, forward strand.
ATACCACATTAAGATCCGTGTATATGTATTTGGCCATGTTTATTGACATTGGGAATTGTGTATTTTATTTGGATATATGTCATTGCATTGAGATCCGTGATAGTGCATTGGGCGATGACAAGGATGTCACATCATCACAGTTGCCACATGGCTTATTCCAAGAGAGTTCCCTTGTTGAATTATGTAGCTTTGGAAGCTATTTTCCTTATTGTAACTAACCATGTAAAAACAGTTTTGATAGTGTTAACTTTATGTCAAGCATCAAACACATGACAAGTGTCAACTTTATGCCAAGACAACTATATGCCATGTGTCAAACTTATAGCACCTATAAGAGGGCTGCTTAGGGTGGTTGTAGTGGCCAACTTAGGGAGGCTGCTTAGGGCGGTTGTAGTGGCCAACTTAGGGAGGCTGCTTAAGAGGGTTGCTTAGGGTGGTGGTATGACAACTGTTATACAATTGTCATACAATCCTAAGACAACAGTTTAGGGCAACCTCTAGAAGAGACAAAGGAAGTGATTTTAGGGAGCATTAGGAGGTCGCTCTTGGGAGCTTTAAGAGGTGGCTCTTGGGAACTTTAGGAGGTGACTCTTGGTAGCCAAAGGAGGGCATGCATGACAGTTGTTATAAAACTGTCATACATGCATAGGGGACTGCTTATGATAGCCAAACCAACCTATAAAAAGGGGCATTCACCTAACATTTGGATACCTTATTTTGCTGGAGTCTTTTGCTGAGGCAAGGCATCTATTTGTTGAAGTATTTTGTTGGTATATGATTGATATCTACTGGAATCTTCTGCTGGTATATGGCTTCTAGTTGTTGGAGTCTTCTACTGGTATATGGCAGCTAGTTGTTGAAGTATGCTGATACAAACACTCTATTCTTGCTGAAGTCTTCTCCTGTTCCTTGCTGATATAAGGCTGCTACAAATATTGTGTTAAAGTTGCCATAAGTCTGCTATAGCAAGAAGGAAAGTCAATTATCTTTTGGTGATTTTGTCAAGTTGTTACTGTAAGTGTTAGTTCAACTATTTGTAAAGTTTGTAAGTGCTGAAATAGAGGTATTGTTTCAGCGCTTTGAGTCCTAGCTAGTTACTCTAAAGTCTTGTACTGGTATTGTACTTTGTTGAAGAATCTAAAGAGAAGTTTTGGCTGGGTTTTCTACCCCAAGAGGGTTTCCCAAGGTGTAATGTTCCTGACTTGGCTAGTCTAGGAAACATTGCTAATGTGTGTGTAGCATATAAATGATCATACAAGTAATAAACGCAACAAAGGACTGCAAAGTTTGTATTATGATATCTCCGTGGATTACAAAATGGCCAAATGCGGCTGAATAAATTGACAATACTTGACTAGATCAACAGACAAAGGATCTTAGTCGGAATACAAATAAGCAACCGCGGCTGAATAAAATAACAACACTCGGCTAGATCAAAAGACAAAAGGATCTTAGCCGAAATACAAATAAGCAACTAAAAGATAATACCTAGAATATGGGAGCACTGTAGAATCAATGAAGAATGATGGAAGACCTGGATGATCTTCCTGGTGACTAGGGTGTGTCTTTCAACACCGAAATCAGCCAACTGGTGTCTTCCTCCTGGAATACACTGAACTATCTCTCCTGAGATGTGCCTCTTCTCCTCAATGACAAGTCATAATCTGCATAATGATGAATTAGGTCGCTGACCCTTCCTTTATAGCTTTCCAAAACCATAAATCATGATGAAACCCTAATTCACTGTTGACTTCTAAAACCCTAAATCACTGCTGAAACCCCAATTCACTATTGACTTCTATTTTTAGCTCATAATGACTTAAAAGTGCTTTTAACCCTTTTTAGCTCAATGTCACTTTCCGAATATAACACCTGTGACTGGAGTGTCCTCTAGTAACCCTATTTACCCCTCTTTGGCCCGGGCTATAGTCTAACGGGGCAGTTTAGACCATTAAGCCTCCTCTATGGAGCTCCTATTTGGAAAGGGACATTATAGTCCTCCCTTCCCGAAATTGCTTGTCCTCAAGCAATACCAGTCCAGGGTGCTGCAACACTTGCTTGCTCTCCCAAGTAACGTCCTCTACTGGAAGCCCTCTCCATCTGATCAAACACTCTCTGATGACCTTGCTCCTTAGTTTCCGCTCCCGAAACTCCAAAACCTCCTTCGGAACTAACTCCAACTGTCCCTCCTCATCCAACGGGGGAAGCTCCTCTGATGTGCTAATGAATTGTCCCACTGTCTTTTTGAGGCAAGACACGTGGAACATGTTATGAATCTTGCTCCCCTCTGGAAGCTCTAGCTCGTAAGCAACCTCGCCTACTCGACGCATGATCCTGTAAGGACCATAAAATCTGGGCTTCAGCTTCTCGGCCCCACTCTTCTTCAGAGATCACTGTCTGTAGGGTTGAAGTCTCAAGAAAACCAAATCTCCAACCTCAAAGCTGCGCTCTATCCTGTGCCTGTCCGCACTTATCTTCTGTCGGTTTTGTGCCATTTGCAGGTTCTCTTTCAACAACTTGAGAATCTCTTGACTCTCTATGATCCAATCCTTGGCCTTGGGAGCTCTGCTCTCCCTGAAGACCAAGTCTACCAAAGTGGGAGCATCATATCCGTACAATGCTCAGAAGGGTGTCATATCAATGGACATGTGGAAGGTGGTGTTGTAGCAATGTTCTCCTAAATGTAACTACTTTACCCATGTTCTCTGCTGTCCTCCTACATAGTTCCTCAAATACTCTTCAACCCACTTGTTGACAATCTCGGTTTGCCCATCTGTCTGAGGGTGATAGCTGGTGCTAGGTGTCAACTCTGTCCCCACCAACTGAAACAACTCTCTCCAAAATGCCCATATGAACCGACTATCCCTGTCATTGACGATGTTCTTCGACAACCTATGAAGTCTGAAGACCTCCCTGAAGAAAAGCTCAGCTACCTGAACTGCGCTGTACTCTGTCGTATGGCGTAGAAGTGAGCAAACTTGGTCAATCTGTCGGCCACTACATAGATACAGTCCTTACCCTGGACCTTGGGTAGATCTGTGATGAAGTCCATAGATATACTCTCCCATTTTTGCTCTGGAATGGGGAGTGGCTGAAGTAGCCTTGCTGGAAGAACATGCTTTGACTTGTTCTGCTGGCAAGTCACACACTCACCGACGTGTCTCATCACGTCTTGTTTGAGGCCCTTCCATGAGAACCTCTCTCTGATCTGTCTGTAGGCTTTGAAAAACCCTTGATGGCCTGCTAGAGGTGAATCATGAACTGTGGTGAGGATCTTCTTCTTAAGCCTTTGGCACCAAGTAGACTCTATCCTTGTAAAATATGACATCGTCAATGACCCTATATTGGTCATCCTGTATCTGCCCATCCATCACCTCACAAGCGAACTTGTTCTTGGAATATTCCACTAACAAGTGGGATTTCCAATCTGCTGAAATCTCCATCAAAGAACATGCCGCAGGTCTCCTTGATAGTGCATTGGCCACAATGTTCTTCTTCCCCTTGACATACTCTATGTCAAAGTCGAATGCCTGTACCTTCGTCACCCATTTCTGTTGGTGCTCACTGAGGTCCTTCTGCTCAAGGAAATACTTCAAACTGTTGTGATCGGTCTTGATCACGAATTTGCTGCCCACCAAATATTGTCTAAACTTGGTCAAGGCATGCATGATTGCCAACATTTCCTTGTCATAAATGGAGTACAACCTCTCAGGTTTACTAAGCTTTTGGCTCTCGAATACAATGGGGTGTCCTCCTTGCATCAAAATTGCACCGATCCCTTCGCCGGATGTGTCACACTCTAGTACAAATGGCAAGGTGAAGTTTGGTAGTGCCAACACTGGACAAGTGCCCATGACTTCCTTCATGTGATTAAAGGCTTCCTGTGATATCTCGGTCCATATGAATGCCCCATGCTTGGTAAGATATGTCAATGGTGCTCCAAGCTAAGAAAAACCCTGGACGAACCGTCTGTAATAGCTGCACAACTCGAAGAATCTCCTCAATTCTGTCACGTTCTTGGGCGTCGACCAATCCAAAATGGCCCTGATCTTCTCTTGGTGCACCTGTACCCCTTGTGCACTGATGATGTGGCCTAAGTAAAGCAGCTCTGTCATACCGAACTCGCACTTGGACTCTTTGGCATATAATGACTGCGCCTCCATGATGCTCAATACCTCATCCAGGTGCCTCATATGCTCTTGCCATGACTGACTATAGATCAAGATGTGGTCGAAGAAAACCAAGACTGATTTCCTTAATTGATCCTTGAATATATGGTTCATGCAAGACTGGAATGTAGCGGGTGCATTGGTTAGCCCAAATGGCATAACCATGAACTCGAAGTGTCCAAAATGACATCGAAATGCCGTTTTCTCTATGTCCTGCTCTCGGATGCTGATCTTATGATATCCAGAGCGTAGATCAATTTTTGAGAGGAAAACTGCCCCATGCAGTTCATCCATCAACTCGTCAATGTGTGGGATAGGGTACCGGTTCTTGATGGTTTTCTCGTTCAAGGCTCGGTAATCAATGCAAATCCTCATATGGTGCCATCCTTCTTCAGAACTAAGACAACTGAAGAAGCAAATGGGCTGCTGCTCGGTCTGATGTGTCCCATCGCCATCAATTCCTTGATTGCCTTCTCTATCTCATCCTTGAACCTCCTAGGATGACGATAGGGGGGGGTGATCATAGGTTTGCCCCCCTCCTCCAACTCAATGGTGTGCTCAAATCCCCTGTCAGGTGGTCTCCTTGGTGGAATTGCCTCAAAGATCTGCTGATGTCATCCCAATAAATTCTTGATCTCTGTATGGTATTGTTGTTGACCTTCCAAATCCTTCTGAGTAGTGATCAATCATTCTGTGGCATATGCTACCTCTCCATGTCTAAATATCCTCTCCATCCTCTTGGCTGAAACTGTCCTAGGTGCTCCTGTTAGAACAACCTTCTTCCCATCCTAATCTCTGAATCCCATTTCCAAGGTTTGGTAGTTGGTAGTGATTTTTCCCAAGGTAATCATCCACTGAACTCCTAACACCACATCTGTGTTCGATAGGTCAACCACATAAAATGTCTCTCACTGTGTAGTTGCCTAACTTCATCTCTAAGTTTGGAACTCTATCTAGACACTCTACTGTGTGGCCATCTGCTACCGCAACATCAAACCCCTCAAACTCCTCTGTCTGAAGTGCCCGTCTCGATACTAGTGAAGCGTCGATGAAGTTGTGGGTGGCCCCACCATCTATCAGGGCGATTGCCCATTGCCCTTGAATAATCCCTCTGATACGGAGGGTATCATACCTGGGAACACCAAAAAGGGTCACTATGACACATCCCTTTGCTGGTTTCTTCCTGTAAGCTTGTTCTGGCGGTTGTGGGACTACTGGAGGATGGGCTCCTGCCGGTGTCGGTGGTCTACGGGGAGGCTGCTCCTCTGCTGGTGCTGACTCCTCCTCTGAACTAGTGGATCCACTGCCCTGCTCCTCCTCCTCACTGTCCATGCTGTCTGCTGCTACCTCAATATAATGAATCTCTCCCTTGCCCATGCACTTGTGGCCTGGGACCCAAGGATCTCTGCAGCTGAAGCAAAGCTTCTTCCTCATAAGCTCTTGCCTAGTCTCATCATCCAATTTCTCCTTGCCCTTCCATTCTCTTTGGAATGGCTTCCTGTCTCGATCCCTCTCGGGCACAAATGGTTTGGAGAAAGTTTTAGTCTTTGGCACTGAGTCTGCCAGATCTTGAGTGCGAAGGATGGCATCCTGCAAAGTGGGAGGCCTGTATGCCTTCACCCATCCTCTTAAAGGCTCTGCGAGTCCTTCTGTGAATAGCATGATCAGCCCGGGCTCTGATATATCTGTCACTGCCACGGCTACCTGCTGAAACTCTGTGATGAACGCCTCTGCTGTGCCAGTTTGTCTCAATTGGGCTAGATCCCTGAAGTGTATCTCGGGATCCTTCCTGTCAAACATGTCCATGAGCCTATCTGTAAACTCCCTATAGGAGGTGATGCGACTGTGACCCAATGTCACCAGTCCATGATACCACCACTCGTGTGCCTCACCCTCCAAGTGTAAGGTCGCGAAACTGATGGCCTCTGTCTCGATCATCTAGTTGAGCTTGTAATACGTGTCTAGCTTCTGTACCCAAGCTCTGGTGGTGTATTTGGATGATCCGTCGAAAGAAGGGATGGTGAGTTTCCCAACTTTTTGGATGAAATCGAGGTTATGCCCCTACTGTTGTTGTGGTCCTCCCCTCTGTGGCTCTCTAGGGCGGTTCCCGAGTCTGAGTCCATAGTACTCGACTAAGGTCATGTCCTGATGGAAGTCACGGCCCAATGCTGTGTACTCGCTCCTATACTCTGCAATGTCGTTGACATGAGTGGGTGGCCTCTGTGTTATCGGCGGCGGTGCTGCTAACGGGGGTGTCCTCTGGAAACTGGGAAACAAGGGTCTGGGAATCCTACTCGCAGAGGTGTATGTGCGAGAGGGTGACTGGGGTCTATTGCCTGCTCCCGAGTTCCCCTATGTTGCATGCAGGACTTGTGTATATGGGGTGCCCACTCTAGCCAATCTATCAACCACCTATGGCAAGGACCGAGACATGGTCCATTGACTAGCTAACATATCATTGATAACCTGCATGAAAGTTGCCTCTGGATCTACGGGGGCCTTGCCACTGCCCTCTGGTCGCTCATATTTGTCTCCTAGCATCCTCTCAGCCTCGCGCTCAGCCTCACGCTCAACCCTTCTCTCTGCTTCTCTGTGTGTCTCTTCCTCTTCCTCTGAGCTAGGAGGAAAAGAGGGAAAATCAGGCCTATGCCTTCTTTCTTGATTCTTGTTGTAAGTGACATATTCGTCGCGTACGTGTTCACGACCCTCTGGGTCATCTGCTGCACCCATTGTCTTTAGTCACAGGCTGGCAGGACTAAAGCTCTGATACCATTGTAATGTTCTTGACTTGGCTAGTCTAGGAAACACTGCTAATGTGTGTGTAGCATATAAATGATCATAAAAATAATAAACGTGACAAAGGACTGCAAAGTTTGTATTATGATATCTCTGTGGATTACAAAATGGCCGAATGCGGCTGAATAAGCTGACAATACTCGACTAGATCAACAAACAAAGGATCGTAGCCGAAATACAAATAAGCAACTGCGACTGAATAAAATAACAACACTTGGCTAGATCAAAAGACAAAAGGATCTTAGCCGGAATACAAATAAACAACTAAAAGATAATACCCAGAATATGGGAGCACTGCGGAATCAATGAAGAATGATGGAAGACCTGGATGATCTTCCCGGTGACTAGGGTGTGTCTTTCAACACCGAAATCAGCCAACTGGTGCCTTCCTCTTGGAATACACTGAACTATCTCTCTTGAGATGCGCCTCTTCCCCTTAATGATAAGTAATAATCTGCATAATGATGAATTAGGTCGCTGACCCTTCCTTTATAGCTTTCCAAAACCCTAAATCACGCTGAAACCCTAATTCACTGTTGACTTCCAAAACCCTAAATCACCGTTGACTTCTATTTTTAGCTCATAATGACTTAAAAGCGCTTTTAACCCTTTTTAGCTCAATGTCACTTTTCGAATATAACACCTGTGACTGGAGTGACCTCTGGTAACCCTATTTACCCCTCTTTGGTCCTGGCTATAGTCTAACGAGGCGGTTTAGACCATTAAGCCTCCTCACTGGAGCTCCTATTTGGAAAGCGACATTACACAGGGTATACTTGTGTTCTCTATGTGATTGTCTCACTTTCAATGATCCTCATATATGCAGATGTATTGGTATGTTGGTTGTATGCTATAAATTTTTTAAATTTATCTACATGCATCAGTTTTTCAACATCGCTTGCCCAATTGGACTATTACTTCCATGACATGCATTTATTGTGCTTCTTTTACCCACACATGAGGGTTGTTGAGGTTGTTGAGGGTGGTTACATTTGGTCATTGGTGGTGTAAAACACCCCAGACTCACTTATGGGCATATGTTACTAAAAACCAAACACTTTCACATACTGAAATTTAAAAAAAATCTTTAATCTCGCTCATTAATACTTTGATACCATTAATTAATCAATTCCAACCCTTCTTAAGGCTCTTATAACCTTATTTTAAGGTCCAATACCAATTCATGATACACCTAGACCCTTGTTTAGGCTATGAGACCAACAATACTAATATGCCCTGCATATGAAACGATCATGCAGTTCTAGCAACATATAATTCCACGCATAATTATAAACCATTATAACATAACACCATTAAACATATATAAACACATTAATCGACATAAAAACACATAACATAACACTTATCTTTTTATAAAAGCACCAACTGGCTGCAGACCTTAGACGTTCCACCCAACTATAGACATTGTTGTTTTAACACTCTCAACAACAGGTCGCCCCCGAGCTGGCGCTATGACTCCATCAGGGAAAATGCTACCTAAGCCAATTATGGTCTAACAGTTAGCACCAACAATGGCTAGGCCAAGGTACCAAACTCCATCCACAGTTCCAACCTACAACCTCTCATTCCCCATTAATCTGCACAACCCAAGGAAATGTACCCCATTTTTTGCACCGTAGTCCCTCAGGCCGTCCCACTTCCCTTCCAAGCCTCCAACATAGGTCGACCATGAAGTCTCATAAACTGTGGCTCTAGGAACTCCAATGACTATAATGGAGTCTCTAGGCACCCTCCAAGCCTCACAACCAGAGAAATCTATTCCCAACAATTCTCCCTCCAGGACTCTAGCCTTCACCAAGGCAACCCAAAGGGAATTGTACAAAAAAATCCACCTAGGATCCACAAGGTTCACAAGGTAACAGGGTAACAGTGGCTCCTCAACTCACACCCAATAAACAATGGTAAATATGAACAAGAATGATGGAATCAATAATTTTTGCGTCGAGAGACACTCTACAGCCCAGTATGGGGGAGATGTTGTTACATTAGCATTATGTTAGATAACTTTACATCATTTTTTTATTATAGTTGACCCAATTAAAAAACACACACACACACTATTTTATATATATATATATATATATATATATATATATAATCAAATTCAATGAATAAATTCAAGAAGATCAGACTGAAGAATTTGCGAACATCAGACTAAGGAAATTGCGAACAACGTCAAGTAACTAAGGGAATGGATCAGCACAGTAGCAAAAGGTTTATGGAGATTTTAGCAAAATTCTCCATAAACCCTAGGATTTCTTACCCAAGTTTGAGAGCTGCTTCCAAAAATCGTCGAAAACCTTGAAATTTGTTAAAAAAATTGCAGACACAATTTCTGGGTATCTTCTATGAGATTTAATTTTCAATGGATGATGATGCAATTTCTAGGTATCTTCTCTGAGATTGAATTTGTAGTGGATGTTGAGCGATTTGATTGAATTTTTGGGTATATTCTTCTTAATTGCTTGCTGCTCTTATATCGCTTTCGAACTCCACTGTCATTCAATAGATATAAGTTGAATATCATATTAATTATTGGCTTTTATATCACTATCTAATTCAAAGTTAACAAGTTGAATACTTACCTCCAACGAAATCTACGTCAAACATTAAGTATCTTATGAGGAAAGAAAAATACCATTATAAAGTATTTAACAATGACGAAAAAAGAAATAGGAAATTGTAAAAAGTTTGTTATGTTTGAATTTTGTAATAAATGTGGATATGAATTTTTTAACAAATATATTTAACGTGTATATGAATGTGAAAGCAAACATAATATTGCAATTTTTTAACAACAATTAAAATAAATATATTTAACGTGTATATCAATGTGAAAACAAACCTAATATTGTAATTTTTTAACAAAGATTAAAAGAGATATATACTAATTTAAGTATCAAACATAGAATGATAATGTTACTTTGATATTTATAATACTTATCACTGTCAGACACATGCGTCAGGCAACCATGTGCAGGTGAAGTAGAATTCCTTATCATTCTATTAATTAACATTACCATATATCGCTATATAATTCAAATGTTATTCAAAGTTAACACGTTGAATGCTTACCTCCAATGAAATCTCCGTCAAACATTCAATGCAAAGCTGTCAACAAGATATTATGTATACTTGTATTTAAAACCAACTTGGATCCATGTTAACTTCAGATCTATCAAGCGAGGAGAGGGATCAAATCTCTCGAGGTGCAAACCATTTTTTGAGTGCAAAACTTGAGGAAAAGTTAAAGGTTTGCACCTCGAAAGATTTGATCCCTCTTAATGCTTGATATCCAAGTTTAAATATGCATGTTCTCTTTTTGACAATTGGTGCCTCAAAGAACTACTCACCCACTAGTTGAGAACTCAAAGCATTCAAAGTTAACATGTTGAATGCTTACCTCCAATGAAATCTACGTCAAACACTCAATGCAAAACTGCCAATGAGATATTATGTATACTTGTATTTAAAACTAACTTAGATCCATGTTAACCTTAGATCTATCAAGCGAGGAGAGGGATCAAATCTCTCGAGGTGCAAACCTTTTTTTGAGTGCAAAACTTGAGGAAAAGTTAAAGGTTTGCACCTTGAAAGATTTGATCCCTCTTGATGCTTGATAGATCCGAGTTTAAATATGCATGTTCTTTTTTTGACAATTGGTGCTCAAAGAACTACTCACCCACTAGTTGAGAACTCATTCTCCCACTTAAGCACTTAAGATAAAAAAATAACTTAAGACTTAGGACTTAGGGATATATTATTATATTCTTGGGCTTAAGCCCCCTTGACATAGCCCCTTTCCTTAAGTCCTTAGCCCCCTTTCTCTCTCGTGGAGTCCTAGCCCCCCATACTCTCTTGTCTGACTTGGTTTACAACAACGATGCATTTTTTTTAAAGAAACTGAAAGGATTTTATATATAATGGGGGTTGCGTCGAAGCAAAACAACAATGAAAATAGATACAAAAGTCGGCTCTAAACTGATAGAATCTGTTGCTATAGAGATGATAACAAAAAAACTATCTCCTCATACATTTAAGCATACTTGCTGCTATAAACTTTGATAAACTATCCTAGCAACAAATGCAATGAAAATACATGTTTAAACAATAGATCAAGGGATGAGGAGGGGTTTAGAGCCCCCAATAATCTTAATTTCTCCTTTCCTTAGGCTAGCTCCTTCCTTTGCTTGTTGGTCCATAGTCGAATTGAGATCTCGCTTAATGTGGTACAGAGAGAAGCTTTCAAATTTTCGAAGAAGAGCTAGGATCCGTGAAATAACACCTTATAAATGTTGCCCCCAATGATGTTTTGATTGAGGATAGCCCTGATTAGAATCATGGAGTCTCCACATATAGTAATCTTTTGAATTCCATTTGAAAGAGCTAGCCTGGTACCTTCAAAGAGGGCGAAAGTCTCCACCTCATTATTGGTCATTACACCAAGACCCCATGCATATTTGATAATGGTATGTCCTCCGGGATGCCTGATTATCCCCCTAACACCTATTGCGCTTGGGTTTCTTCACGATGCTCCATCAAAGTAAAGGATGCTATCTTCTTGTTGAGATTGCCAATCTTTGAAAGCTTCCTTCGACAGATGTAAGGCCCATTTTGGCACAATACTTGAATAGTTGACAGCGGGATGGGGGTTATTTGTTCGCTGGAATAGGGACATCCAATTGGCCTCTTGCGTGTACATATTTTTCCATTTCTATTGAACCCGAGATCTCATGTATTCTGAAAGAAGGGCACAAGCTCTCATTGTTGTTTGTATTGGACTGGCGATTTCTCCTTTGAATATTTTTTTGTTTCGAGCTAAACATATGCTCCAACAATTATATTTAGGGAGCACAACCCAAAACCACTTGAGGACATGTTTGCTAGTGAAGTTCTCGAGGTAATGGTTCCCCCAGTGGATAAAGAAATCAGAGACTGTGGTGGGCAAAGATAGTCATTGTGATAATGTCCCCAAGGTGAATCTCCAATCTTCCTTGGTGTACTGGCATTCAAGGAACATATGGAAAATGCTTGCCTCATCATTTTGACAAAGAACACACCATGATGGACCACTTATTCCTCTTTTCTGCAGGTTTTCAGAGGTGAGGATTTTTTTATGGACCAGAAGCTAATAAAAAAAGTTTATCTTTGGCATGCCGTCTGTGTGCCAGATCATTTTCCCCAAGCTGGAATGAGGGTATAGGAGCTCTGCATCGACAAGATATTGATATCCCTTTTTGACAGTATACCTCGAGTTCCCCCATCCTCGAGTATAATTGGAAATTCGATATCTAGGGGCGCAACCCTGGAGAGTAAGAAGAAAGGAATAAAAAAACGTTGGGAGGTGTTCTGGGGAGATACATTCCTCCAACTGTCCCATAAACCATCAGTGGTCCAAGAAGAGAGATTAGAAAGGGTAAGGAGGTTCTGATCATTCATCCATGAACGAAGAGGGAGAAGAGGCTTGAGTAGAGGGCGTCTCTCTGTTTCCAATATTTGGTTGTCCCATAGGTTGATTCTATGCCCATTCCTTGGAATCTAGTTTAGTTTGGCATGGATTGGAGCCTTGACAACGAGGAGGAGTTTGAAGATAGGAGATCCTGAATCCACTTTTGTATGCAAGTCGACACTCTTGAGCTTGTTGCCTCTGAAGTGTTTTTTCCAAGTTGCTTTCTTCCACTAGGTGAGTTTCCCAGTGATCAATCTCCAAAATAGTTTAGCTCACATTGCTAAGTTCATGAGAGTTGGCACCCTAACACCCAACCCTCCATACTGTTTTTCACTAGTTAACTGATTCCAATTGACTAAATGGAATTCTTTGTGGGTCGTTTTCCCTCCTTGCCATAGGAAAGTTTTGTTTCTTTTGGCCATTTGGTTGGAGATGCACTTAGGGGAAAGTAGAGTAGAGCTTTGATATATGGGAAGTGATGATAGAACACCTTTGATTAGAATGACTCTTGTAGTTGGATTTAACCATTGAGTGCCCTAGTGAGTTAATTTCTTCTTGATTTTTCCAAGAATTTGCTGCCAGCCCTGCAAATAGGAGGATTTGAGGGAGATTGGAATCCCTAAGTATTTGAAGGAGGACCAGTCTTCTGCTACGGAGAATTGGAAAACATGAGCTATGGCTCTCAAGTTTCGAGATGAAGCATTCCAACCAAAGACTTGACATTTTCTATCGTTGACATCTCCACCCGAGGCATCGAGAAAGGAGTCCAGGATAATTTTAAATCGAGAAGCAATGGTGATTGAGGTGCCCCTAAAAGAAGAGCGTCGTCCATAAATTGCCAGTGGTTCATATTGTTTACTCCTTGGACAATTTGAAGATCGAGGAGGTTCCCAATCTCATGCTCTTGCTCGAGCTTTCTGCTAAGAGCTTCAACCACAATGATGAAAATAAGAGGTGAAAGGGGACAACCTTGGCGGAGACCTCTGCTTACTTGAAAGAATGTTGAAGGTCTGCCATTTACTAGAAGGGTGATCCATGGGTTGCTGATACAAGTTGAGATCCATCTTGTGAAAGTTGGGCTAAATCCAAAACGTTCCATCACCTAAAAAAGAAAGGAGTTCCTGACAAGATCAAATGCATTGGCTATAGCTAAGTTTACTACCATACCTTTTCCTTTGGGCCCAATAACTTGTGTGAATCGCCTCTTGGATAAGAACTATATTTTCCACAATTTACTGATCTTGCATGAAGCCACCTTGATTTGGGGAGATGAGTTCACAACAATGATGTATTTTATTAATATATCCGAGTGTAATTACAATTTACAATGTCAGGTTCACCGACCTTCCATCATATAGGCACACTAGCCTGCTATCACATAGGCACTTTGGCCCAAAACATATATATACAGGCACTTCGACCCAAAACATATATACACAAGCACTCTGGCCCAAAAACCATACTCGCTCACCAACTTATAAAAACATATGTACATTTACAACTTGAGAATCAACCTAAGGGTATTACATTTCCCTCCCCCTTCTTTATGCATTGTCTTTTGTGCATTATATACAAATGTACAATAAAAAATATTTTTTTTTTTCAAAAATCCATGTGTACTCTTCTCGCATGGAATCCTCATGCTCCCATGTAGCATCTTCAGGATTGTAGTAGGTCCACTGAACCTTTACCAATCCTATGGCTCGATTCTAGAACACCTTGATCTTCCTGTCCAATATACGCACTGGTTGGACCTAGAAGTCACCCTTGTGCTCCACCTGGATACATTACAATCAATTACATGGTTAACATCAGTCACATACTTCTTAAGCAAAGACACATGAAACACATTATGAATGCACATGGATGCAAGCAGTGCAAACATGTATGCAACAGGACCAATCCTCTCTAGGATTTCAAATGGTCCACAATATCTTGTTGCTAGTTTTGGGAAGCTTCCCAATCTCAATGAACTCTTTTTAGCCTTCACTTTTAAGAAGACATGCTTGCCCACTCTGAATTCTCTGTGTGTTCGGTCCTTGTCTGTATAACTCTTCCGCTTGTCTTGTGCAACCTTTAAATTTTGTTTTATTTTCACTATCTGCTCTTCCATTTATTTAAGAAACTCTGGCCCAATAATGGCTCTATCAATTAGGTTGTCCCAACTCACATGTGTCTTACACCTTTCACCATACAATGCTTCAAATGGGCTCATCTTCAAAGATGCATGATACCCATTATTATAAGTAAATTCCCCTAATGCATATAGTCTTTCCATTTTGATGAGTTATCCATCACATACATCCTCAACATATCCCCAATTAGTTGATTGACCCTCTCTATTTTTCCATCTAACTCTGGGTGATATGTTGTGCTAAAATTTAAATTTATCCCAAAATTTTAAAATAATCTATTTTAGAAATTTGATGTGAATTTGCGATTTCTATCAGAAACAATTGCCTTAGGCGCACCATGTAGCCTGAAAATTTTTGTCATGTAAATCTCCTAAATGTTGGCTGCCTTGTGAGTTTGCTTCACTGGAGTAAAATTGGCAGCGTTAGTTAATTTATCCACCACTATCATGATGAAATCATGTTACCTTACAGTCCTGTATAGTTTAGTAATGAAATCAATTATAACAGCTTCCCATTTACACTCATGAATGGACAATGGTTGTAGCAAATCCAACTAGATATCTATGATCATCATTTACCTTTTGACACTCTAGACATTTGACTATATAATCAATCACGTCTTTCTTCATGCTTGGCCAAAGTATTGGCTCTTTACAACTGAAATGGTTTTCTGATATCCTGGGTGCCCAACGAAAGGCACATTATGCGTTTATCTTTACACTAAATTTTTATCTCTTCAAATTTATGCACATATACTTTGTCTTTGTACATGAGGACTCCATCCTCTTTCAATTCATAATCTTTAAATCTCTATTGAAAATTACCTCCTTGTAATAATTTATGTACTTGTAAATAGTGCTAATTTGAATTTGCAGCTTCCAAATATTGTTTTTTTTTTTTTAAATCAAACCTGTATATGCTAATGGCTGTAGCGTGCATCTCACACACTCTCCTGTTGAGTGCATCAACCATTTTATTTTCCTTTCTCTTGATATGCTTTATATCAAAATTGTACTCACTAAGGAATTCCAATCATCTGACTTGTTTGGCATTCAATGTTGGCTATCTAAACAAATATTTTAGACTACTGTGATATGTTCTCAACTCAAATTTTTTTCCCATGAGATAATGCCTCCACATATTTAAGACATGAACTATGATTTGTCAACTTTAATTCATGTGGCATAGTTCCTCTCATGTTCTTTCAATTTCCTTGATTCATGGCATACCACATGCCCATTTTTGTAAGGACTCCACCAATCCCTTGCATGCATCTGTGCAGACAATGAAATTCTCTTTTGGGTCAACAATGTTCAATATTGGTGCACTTGTTAGTATATTCTTCAAGTGATGAAAGCTTTCATCACATTCTAAAGTCCATTTGAATTTCACATCCCTTTTTGGCAAATAAATAATTGGATGTGCAATCTTTGAAAAGCCTTTAATAAATCTTTTATAATAACTTGTAAGTCTCATGAATGATTTGACCTCTGTAACATTCTTTGGAGCTGACCATCCTCTAATGGTTTCTATCTTCTTAAGATCAACTACTATCCATTCTTCTTAAATAACATGGTTCAAATAATGAATTTGCCTCTGATAAAATGAGCACTTGCTTAACTTGGCATACAATTGATGCTCCCTCAATGCTTACAGCACTGTCCTTAAGTGTTGCCCATGATCCTCTTCTATCAGTTTGAATAGATGAGTATATCATCCAAGAAAACAATTACAAACTTGTCTAGATATTCTTTGAACACTCCATTCATCATACACATAAAGATTGCTGGTGCATTTGTGTAAGGTACCAGATCTATTATAATAGCATGAAACATAAATATTGCAGAGAATAACATCGGAACAACACAATAGATGAAACCACAACACCAAATAATACCTTTATTGATAGGAAACAATGTTCACTTGCCTCTTCGAGGGGGCAACCTTTAACAGAGCAACACTCTATTACAATAATTTTCAAGACAAAACTTCTCATACCCTCTGTTCCTATTTATACTAAATCTATTTATCCAAAAGAACAATCTAGAGGAAGATCATTCTAAAAGCGGAAGCTTCTATTAGGTCTTCTTACATTCGACGTATTCTTTCTTATTGCTAGGATTTATTAATATTGGCCTTTATTACATGGAAGTATATTATTCTACCTACGTGAGGGGTAAGGGAGGTTAGGTCCCTAACATGCCCTCCCCATTAAAAACAACCTTGTCCTCAAGGCTTGAGATGAAGAAATTGCTACAGAATGGTAGCTGGCTCCCAGGTGGCATCTGTTGGAGTTGTATCTTTCCACTGGACTAACACTTCCTTGATGGTGCGTCGTCGAAGACTACGCTCACGCTGGTCCAAAACGACTTGTGGCTGTAATCAGATGGATCCTTTTTCATCCAATTCAGGAAGGTTGGTTTGAGTTTGACACTTAGTTCCAATCACCTTCTTTAAGCAGGAGACATGAAAAATAGGATGGAGCTTAGAATGACTGGGCAAAACTAACCGATAGGCCACCTGTCCCACGTGCTTGAGAACTATATAAAGACCATAAAATTTGGGTGCCAGTTTCTGACAATGGTCGGCCTTGAGTGAAGTTTTCTTATAAGGTTGCAGTCGAAGAAACACCTGGTCACCTTCAACAAATTGACGTTCGGAGCGACCTTGATCTGCTTGTTGCTTCATGCAATTCTGAGCCATGACCAAATTCTCTTTGAGGGTACGGAGAATAGCCTTTCGAACTGTAAGTGTTTGATCAATCGCTTGGACCTTCGAGACACTTAACGTGCATGAGAGAACTGAAGGTGGATTTTGTCCACATATTGCTTCAAAAGGAGTCATGTGTGTAGTTGTATGGTAAAAATTGTTGTACCACCATTCCGCTAGTGGTAACCATTGAGCCCACTGATTTTGCCTTTCAGATGAAAAACACCTCAAATATGTCTCCAAACACTTGTTGACAACTTCAGTTTGACCATCAGTCTGGGGATGATAGGCTACGTTGAGATGCAATTGGGTGCCCTGTAGCATGAACAATTCTTGCCAAAAATTGCTGGTGAAAGTGGGATCTCGATCAGAAACAATCGAATGAGGCATGCCATGAAGTTTGAAGACATGATCCATGAAAAGTTGAGCCACAATGGAGGCAGTAAATGGGTGTCGAAGAGCACATAAATGAGCATACTTGGAAAGACGATCAACGACCACCATGATGACTAACTTATTTCCCGATTTAGGTAATCCCACAATAAAATCCATAGAGATGTCCCTCTAAATAGTGGGTGGAATCGAAAGCAGTTGTAGTGTGCCAGGAGCTTTGACTGTTTCGCCCTTGTTGTGTTGAAAAACATCACATTCTGCCACAAAAGTGAAAACGTCATGTTTCATACTATCCCAGAAAAAAGAATGTTTGACCCGGTCATAGGTTTTGGTAAACCTTGAGTGCCCAACTGTGGGTGTAGCATGAAGCTCAGGAAGCACCATGGATTTAAGTTGTGATTGTTTACTTAAATACAAACGACCTTTGTAGCGAAGCTCATCATTGTGCCAAGAGTACACGGGGGAAACTGGAGAATTGACTTGCAATTGTTGGATCATATGCGAAATTTTGGGATCTTATAGCCATTCTTGTCGAACAAATTAGAGCCAATCTGATACAATGAAGGAGAGGGAAAAAATGGACCCTTCATCTTCATATTTTCTTGAAAGAGCATCAATAACCATATTTTCTTTGCCTTTCTTGTTAATGATCTCATAATCATATCCAAAGAGCTTAGTCACCCATTTTTGTTGCTCCGGGGAGGAAGGTCATTGCTCCAGAAAATACTTGAGGCTTTGATGATCCGTCTTAATTTGGAAGCGTTTCCCCAATAGATAAGGGCACCAAAGATCTACTACATGCAGAATAGCCAACATTTCCTTTTCATAGATTGATTAGCCCAAATGTCGCTTTGACAGTTGTTTGTTGGTAAAGGCCAAAGGCTGACCATCTTGCATAAGGACTGCTCCAATTCCTCTCCCAGAAGCATCACATTCTATGACAAAGGTCTTTGTGAAATGAGGAAAGGCTAGGACTAGAGTGGTGCACATAGCCGCCTTCAAGGCTTGAAAGGATCGATCAACTATGGGAGTCCAAGTGGAAGAATTCTTTTTAACGAGAGTAGTGAGAGGCGCCACAACCTTTCCATAATTCTTATCAAACTTGTGATAATAGCCTGTTAACCCCAGAAAACCACACAATCTTTTGAGAGTCTTGGGGCGAGGCCAATCCTGCATAGCTTCAATCATCTTAGGATCCACCTTGACACCTACCTTGCCAACAATATGACCCAAGTACTCGACTTCCAAGGCTCCAAAAGCACATTTAGATTGTTTAAGGAAGAGTTGGTGCCGAGAGATTAGATGTAGAACTCGATCCACATGAGCAAGATGGGTTGTCCAGGTTTTACTATAGATGAGAATATCATCAAAGAAAACTAATACAAAATGATAGAGAAAAGGACAGAAGACATGATTCATGAGGCTTTGGAAAGTAGAGGGAGCATTACACAAGCCAAAGGGCATGACCAAAAACTCATAGTGGCCCTCATGATTTCGAAATGCAGTTTTAGGAATGTCTGTCTCTTTCATACATAGCTGGTGGTAGCTAGAACGAAGATCACGTTTAGCAAATAACTGAGCACCACTCAATTCATCCAAGAGATCATCAATGGCAGGAATGTGAAATTTATCTTTGATGGTGAGTTTGTTGAGGGCGTGAAAGTCAGGACACATGCGCCAAGAACCTTCTTTCTCAAGTACCATGACCATAGTAGAAGAACGTGGGCTCATACTAAGACAGATAAAAGACAGATAATTCCTGTGGTGAGCAGTTCTTGAACAATTATCTCAATTTCATTTTTCTAGGCAAAGGGATGATGATAGGGACGAGCATTGGGAGGAAGGCTATCGGGGACAAGGGGAATGGAATGATCATGAACACCATGGGAAGGAGGGAGTCCTTGAGGAGTGGAAAAAACAACTTGATGTTTGGAGAGGATGGATTCGATGTCCGACAACACATAGGGTATCTCAGTGGTGTGAATGGAATGGAGTTGTGCAATAATGCCAGAATGACCTTTTTTGAGGAATTTTTCCATGCAATGGGAACTGATGATCTCAGGGGAACCTGCTGTGAGGCCTTGGAACTTATACTAGCAACCCTCCTGGTTGAATTGCATGGCTAATTCCTTAAAATCCATGAGAATGGGACCCAAAGTTATGAGCCATTCAACACCCAACACAATGTCACAACCACCCATGTCGATAACAAACATATGAGATTTCATGTGGTACTGACCAATTTGGAGACACACATTTTCACAAAGCCCCCCACATTTGATGGACTCACCATTGGCAATCATGATTTGAAAATTATTGACTACACAGATATAAAAATTAGTTTCTTGGGCAATGTGGTGATGAATAAAATTATGGGTGTTGCCAATGTCAACAAGGATGATGACCTTTCGATGCGTAATGTAACCAATTAGGTTGAGGGTTTGGGGATCAGAGAAGCAAGTGAGATCATTAAGGGAAATGATCGGTTCAACTTCGGGAGGGTCAGAAGGTGGGGTCGTGTCAATGAGTGCAGGTGACTCAGCCACACGAGGAGCCTCAACATCTTTTTCAACAACATCCTTAGAGATGGCCATAATAAGATTTTGTTCCTTACACTTGTGCCCAGGAAAATATTTGTCATCACAATTATAACAAAGGCCTTTGAGTTGGCGTTCAACCATTTGCGCCCTTGTCAATTTCTAGATCTTTAGGGGAGTGGAATGAGGAGTGGGAGTCATTGGTTTAGGGTGAGGAATAAATGGGGGTTTTTTGGTTTGAGAAGAGACAACTTGTTGTGCTTCCTTAGCTCTTTTAGTAGACTCCACCCAACTCTGAGGCCAAGCCATGAGAACATGGGCACGAATCTCGTCCTTGAGGCCACTAATAAAACATTCTTGGAAAGAAGCATCAGACATGCCCCCTGTGTGGAAAACCCCAAAACAACTATAAAGTCTTCCATTTTGCCAGATTGTTTCAACTTTGTCAAATGACCTAAATGGTGGGTGTCAGTGTCAAAGCGTTCATAAATTTCTGCAACAAATTGTGTCCAAGCCACATACCCTTGGAAAGCATTTTTTTTTCCATTTCCACCATTGCCAACATTCTGGATTTAGATGGAGAACACCATACCTTAGTTTTGCAAGCTCATCAATAATGTCATACAAAAAGAAATAGTGTTCCATTTGAGTGACCCAGCCTATGGGATCCGAGCCATCAAATTTGTTCATCTCCACGCGAGGGGGATGCAGGTCCCGCTGAAATTTGTGGGGAGGAAAAGAGGTGGACTGGGAGGATTCAGGACCATTAGGGTTATAAGGTGTGGAAGAAGATAAAGGATCTGGGGTGGGCTCAAAACAAGGCAGTGAAATTGTTCACTGCGTCCTGACATTGCTGACATGTGGCAGTAAATTGAGTGATGGTTGTGGGAAGTGACTCGAGCGGAGTAAGCCAGGAGTTGATGTTACTGATACTGGACATGATGGAAGAGATATCACTTTGGGTTTGGTCACGATCTTTGGCTAAGGTGGTGAGATGTTGTTCCCAATCTTGGTTGCGATTGTGGGCCATGGGGATGGGACAGGGGAAAAAATGGGACTGCACAGAAATGAGTTACTGGTGATTGGTACCACTATGATCAGTGCAAATATAGGAAGTCAATGGGATAGATGCCCAATAGGGGTGTCGGGAAGGGGTCGCGTCCACAAATTCTTTTTTGCTGAAAAATGATAGGTATGACTGCGATCATGGCAAAGAGAGGAATCCAATGAGATAGGTTTCAAATAATGGTGCCGACAGGATGAAGACTCCTGCGGAGTTATACTTCGATCTGAATATTATTGCAGTGACGAAATGGCCAAATGTTTAACAAGAAAAAATGTGTAGGAATTTCGCAACCAAAATGCAGAAGGTACAGTTGCATGGCCATAGATCTTGTCTATTCTGTTTTTGTTTGTGTCCCAAAGGTTAGGGTATTTAGGGTTTCTATAGACAAGAGTTTTCCCTGTGCTATATCTCTCTGATATACGTGCGGGGTCCAATAGTAGTACTTTGGCCAATATCTCAGGGCAACAACTAAGGAGGCTAGACCGTGGCTTTAGCCGTACTACCCGATTACCTAGGTACTAGAGAGTGTCTTACCTAGTGCTATTCTCGGTGGCACTATAACAATCGGGCGACCAATTGGTTTATCTACAGAGGGCTTCAAGATATCTAGGCTGATCCGTATACAGGTGGTGTTTGATGCACTACCATTTGAAGGGGTATCAACATGGGTTATAAGGGTGGCCAACAATGTGCACTTAAGTACCACTTGTAGTTCCTGCGTGTATGCTTCCCCAACCGTGGATTTATGTACTGAATGACAAATATCTGTAGCTTTAAGATGCTAGAATATGTCTTTACCGTGAAAAAAATTAATCCACAATTTTTTGCCATAGAAAGTGCTCTGATACCACTTGTAAGGTACCGAATCTATTATAATAGCATGAAACAAAAATATTGTAGAGAATAACAGTGAAACAACACAATAGATGAAACCGCAACACCAGATAATATCTTTATTGATAGGAAACAATGTTCACTTGCTTATTCGAGGGGGCAACCTCCAATAGAGCAACACTCTATTACAATAATTCTCAAGACAAAACTTCTCATACCCTCTCCTCCTATTTATACTCAATCTATCTATCCAAAAGAACAATCTAGAGAAAGATCCTTCTAGAAGCGGAAGCTTCTATTAGGTCTTCTTACATTTGACTTATTCTTCCTTATTGCTAGGCCTTATTAATATTGGCCTTTATTACATGGAAGTATATTATTCTACCTACATGAGGGGTTAGGGAGGTTAGGTTCCTAACAATTTGATAACTCAAAGGGAACCACGACAAACTCATAATGTCCATATCTTGTCACGAATGTTGTCTTGTTGATATATTCTTCTTTGCTTCTTACCTAATGATAGTTTGACCTCAAGTCAATCTTGAAAAATATCCATGCACCTTTTAATTGATCAAATAGATCATCAATCCTTGACAAATGATATTTTTTCTTTATGGTAACCTTATTCAGTGGTTTGAAATCAATGCATAGTCTTAAGGTTCCATCATTCTTCTTCACAAAGAGCACTGGGGCACCTCAAGGTGACACACTTGGACGCATATACTTGTTCAAAAGTTTTTCAAGCTGCATCTGCAATTCCTTCAGCTCTGGTGTGCTCATCCTATAAGGAGTCTTGGACATTGGGGAAGCTATGGACATCAGATCAATGGAGAAATCCATATCTCTCTTTGGTGGTAACCCCACCGTCTCTCCAAACACATCTTCATAATCTTTCAAGACTGGATGGTCTTCAATACTTGACATTTTATCTTTGGCTGTCTCTTCCATATGGACTGCATAAATCTGACATTTTGTTTTTTCTAAAACTCTTCTTCAATTGTGATGGCCCTAGGAATAACAACAATAATTTACTGTACCCTTGGTTTCCTACTTTACTTTTTCAACCTGGGGTTTGTACAAACTTAAGAGGTGCTATGCACTATGTATGAATTATGCACTTGTCAGTAGCGAATGAAACTGATAAAAAACTGAAAATGTGCAGGAAAATAAAATGACAAAAAACAACTCTAAACTAATTCTTGAAGGAAACAAACCAATCTGAAAGCACAACTAATTTAGATTGCATGGAAATAACTTATTCTAACTGCATTAAATAATACTGAATCAAGAAGATTAAACCGAAGGCAAGAAGATGAATTCAATCTAAGCTATGATGGAAAACTACAATAGAAGTAAAACTACACTAATGCATAAATAAAACAAGTTAATTGTCTAACCCTTTGATCAATATCAATCTAAATGTCTTTTTAAATGTTTTTTTATTGTTTATTGATGCTTTCATGAAAATAAGTTTAAGCTAAGTCAAAATATGAAGCTGAAACAAACCTAAAGGAGATTTCTACAAGAATGTTGCAGTTCTATAGGAACTGTATAGTTTCTATAGGAAACTTCTACATGAAGCAAAATAAGGTTAAAAAAGATAGAGTAAGTCTTTAAAAACATGAATAAAGCTAGACTGTAAATAAATGGAGTGAATCTGAGGTTCTTGGTCTTGGGAGGCACCTAAAAGTGCTCCAAAAGGTTAGTGAACATTTCTATAGGATGCATGTGTAACTAGCTAGTTAGTGATAATCTTAACAAAAGCTTAGATTAATCACGCAAAGCTATATTAAACTTCAAAAGAAAATAAAATACTATCTAACATGCATGAAAACTACAAAAATTGTAATAGGGTCCTTGATCCCTCTTAGATGGGCCTGTTATCCCCTATCCTAGGGATAACTAAAGAGATCATGTCTCGAGGCCCACAGGTCCTAGACATGGAGTGTCGAGCGCCGAATGATTTGAGCATGGCCCCTCTTTTCTTCAGTGCAGCCCATCTATCATCAACAACAATATCCATCCACAAAAGGGTATTTGGTCACACATAAGCCCTGACATGATCAATCCATAAAAGGGGATTGATCTATAAGTAAATGAATCAATAATAAATAGAATACTCTTTGCAGTTACAATATTTCAACACTCCCCCTTAATAAGAAGATTATTCTACTGACATAGCTCAATACAACATCATCAGGAGAGAGAGAGGGCAACAACATCATCAACATATGGAACACTGACTGACACATCTATAAATCATCAAAAGTTTTTCTCATCATGAATCATCTTTCACAACATGGCGATGGAGTAGCATCATCAACATCTTTATCATGAGGCTAAAGTATCATCATCAACATCTTTAGCATGAAGCTAAAGTATCAACAGCTCGAGGCTAGAGCAACATCATCACAACACGAGGCTGGAACATCATCATCACCAGAACGAGGCTGGAAATCATCAACACAAGGCTGTAACAACATCAACATTAGCACGAGGTTGGAAATCATCAACACAAGGTTGGAACAACATCAACATCAACACGAGGCTGGAAATCATCAACACGAGGCTGGAACAACATCAACATCAACATCAACATGAGGCTGAAAATCATCAGCACGAGGCTAGAACAACATCAACATCAGCACGAGGTTGGAAATCATCAGCACGAGGTTGGAACAACATCAACATCAACACGAGGTTGGAAAACATCAACATGAGGCTGGAACAACATCAACATTATATGAAACAGAATGAGGTAGGTGCAACAACATTTTGTGGTACTCTAACAGATCCAAAGGATCTACCCAGGATTCAAAATATTCCCTAGGATTTAAAATCCTAATGGAGCTACCACGTGGTACTCGGACAGACCCAAAGGATCTGCCCAGGAATCATAAGATTCCCTAGGATATAAAATCCTAATGGAGCTACCACCATTGACCAAATCTAGCATATACATGCACAAGTACTCTGACAACTCGTCCTTAGGGACCTTCAGGATCTGTCAAGGGATGATCAGTCCCCTAGGATATAAAATCCTAACTGAGCTACTCGCTATTGTTCATGATACCATAATATCATCAACATCACTCTCCCTTTCGAGGGAGGTCCTTTCAGACTATACCAATTTTGTTTCGAAAGTGCTCAAACTTTACACGAGACAGAGGTTTGGGCAACAAATCTGCAACCTGCTCATCTGTGCCAACATATTGGAGTTTTACAACTCCCCTCTGCATTATATCATGAATGAAGTGATACCAGATATCTATGTGCTTCGACTCATCATGGAACAAATGGTTCTCCATCATCTTTATACAACTCTGGTTATCAAATAGAATCACAATGGCTTCCATCTCCAGATCAAATAGATTTGTCAACAACATCAAAAGCCATATGGCTTCACAACTGGCGGAACATGTTGCAATGTATTCCACTTCTTTCATGTTGAGAGCAATACTGGATTGCTTCTTGCTCTACCATGAAGTCATGGCTGACCCCAGACTGAAACAACATCCTGAAGTGTTCTTTCTGTTGGAAACACTTCCAGCCCAATATGAATTGGTATAACCAATCAGTCTGAAGTCATGATCTCCATTATAACATAGACCATATTCCAACATACCCTTAAGGTATCTCATCACATGTTTTGTAGCTACAAGGTGAACACATCTGGGCTCTACCGGATACCGACTCAAAGGTGTTCACAACAAAACATATATCCGGCCTGGTATTCGTTAGATACATCAACGAACCAATAATCTGTCTATACAGAGTAGCATCAACCAATTCTAACGAAGTATCTACTAGGAGCTTCAGCTTTGTTTTCATGGGTGGGTTCATGGATTTACATTCCAACATGTCAAATCTCTTCAGTATTTCAATTGCATACTTCCCTTGGTTAAGGAAGATCTTCTCCGGGCTCTGCCAAACTTCGAGACCTAGGAAATAATGCATCAGGCTTAGGTCTTTCATCTCAAATTCTGCAATGAGCTTCTTCTTATAATCTGTGATGATCTTTTCTTCTCTAGTTAAGAATAATTCATCCACATACAACAATAATATAACTGGCTCATCATTCATAACCTCGAAGTAAAGGTTAGAATTTAGCTTTACTCTTGGTAAAGCCCAAGTTCGTCAGAAACTGCCAATTCTGCCATACCAAGCTCTAGGAGGTTTGCAGACATGAGTCTTGTACTTTGAAACTATTTTTTCACATCACATTGTGCCAACCTGGTACACTTGCTCAGTTGCAACTAAATCTGCACAATCATGTGCTAGCTCTATGTGCTTTCTTCAAAGCACTATCTGTCTCACTGCCTGAGAGTATGTCCTCTCCTCTTTCTGCATCTTTTCCTTCTGGAACTGGGACTTTGCACCTGCAACCGCTTTGAAGCTGAGAATGGTTGCTCCATTCTCACTGTGACTGTTGAAATCTGAGAGTAACTCCTCTACTTCATTACGACAACAACTTCATCTTAAACTGAGAGTGGCTCAATAACTGATACTGAAGATAGCCCTTCTCTTTTCATGGAGGTAACTCTATCTGCTATTGTAGTCATGTTTCCATGGCCCGACTAATGTACTGCACCATTTGCCACTCAATTTTAATCATGGGGATAGCTCCCCCTGCGTCTCATACTATATATGAATCGTGGTTGTTTTGGTTGTCTTCATGAATATTGGAACTATTTCTTCAATTACATGAGTAAGTGTCTCGTCATAGTCTTCTCCCTCTTGTTGGGAGAATCCTCTGGATACAATTCAGTCTTTGTACATATGGAACATTCTTGATCTATTAGATCAATATTGGAAGTCAACACTGACTTCTCTTCTAGTCTCACGAAAAAAATCCATATCCCAGTCTTTCTGAATGGCTTCCTTCTTTATCACTGAAACAAGGGAATCTTCCCAGGAGATTTCATATCTCCTAGAAGTCTCTGAAGCTACGGTCTAGTCTTCTTATGGCATCCGTCTCCCAATCCTAGAAGATGTCTCTTCATTTGATCCTTTCTGAGATTATGCTTACTCTGAATCTTGATTTCTTCTGAGTCTACAAGGACTTTATCATCTCTTACATGATATACTTGGTGCTGAATACCAAGTCTTAATATGAAAAGCCGAGTCAGACTTCAAACGAGTTCAACTTCCTGTCAAGGTGGCTTCATTATCCTTTGAACAAGTCTACTGTGAGTTCTTGTTCTAATGATCGGTCATCTTTGGAGCCTTCTTATCCTTACAATCAATCTCCATATGAGATACTCTAGATCTCAAAAGATAGCTTCTTCTTCATCTTCTTTGGTACATGCATGTATATGGTCATGTACACAGTCTTCTTCATGTCTCATCTAATCTATTGCCTTCTGCAACCTTCACTATCCTCATGGTTATCACCTGTGACCTGAAACAAGGTCAACAAAACAACAAGCAAGAATAATACTCTTTTGATAATAGTAAACAATAGCATGAATAATCTTCACAATAGCTCCTTTAGAGCTATCACTTGTGCTTTGCCTGGAACAAAGATCAAAAGTAAGAAATACAATACGAAATGAGATCAACACTCTTCTAGTGTTGTGATCAAACATTGCTCCATGGTAACCTGGAACCAACACAAGAAGTTTCTCTTAGAGGAGATGTTAGTTGTATCTGGTAAATGATTATAATAAGCATTTGTCTCAATGTGTTCACATGCTACCGAGTATAATACTTTTCAAAGACTGTGACCTCAACTATGGTGTTTACTTGTATTGAGGTAGTTATCGACTTGTCATATGCAACTTTGAATCTTATCAACTTAATCAATCAAACCTGGAACTTAGAGTCTTGTCCTCAAGAATGAGTGTGTTGCTTTTCTTTCAAGTCTCCTTCACTCAAGATGACAAGTGCTTTCTTCAACCTGTCCTTCGTCCTCATCTATTCTTGTATAGGGAGAAGGAGAGTAACCTTCGTCCCTAACTTCCGTTGAGCTGTAAGTGAGAGATTGAATCTCAAAGCATCGTGGTCTAAGCTCGGGGGTGGCCAGTGATAAATCCATTGGGAGTGACTGAGCCTATGGTTGGGTGTAAACGATCACCCCTCTCAGTAGTCGCATCACACCTTATGGTTCTGATAAGTGTTTTTATGCCTTGTGCTTTGAATTGGAATTAATGAATGCATGACTTGTATTTATATGCCTATAATGGTTTCTATATTGAATGATTAAGTTATAAGTATGCTTTTGTTCTTTGAGAAATTTCATATTTTATTGATTTCCTTATGCTCTAGTTTAATTCCTTGGAAGCACTTTCCCAGAGAATTTCGTCACCATCCTAGAGTCGTGTGAGAACTTCCCTAATTGCGGAGGTTGAATCCCACAATAACTGCGAGGACAGAGTCTAATAAGCTTAGGAGAGGTAGTGAAAGTATGCTCTGAGTCTCTGCAAGGTGGGTAGAGACCGAGACCATATTAAGTCCTAGATTTGAGGAATGAATGTAAGGAGTGCATGGAAGAACGTTTCCAAGCGTTACGTTCGAAAGAAAGAGTGCAAAACTCTTAAGTCCTTTAGAGTCAACAAAGCTTAGGAAGAATAGCGAGGTTCAAGTATCAAAAAGAAATATCCTTTCATTTAGAATATGAATGGATGATGTCCGTTCGGGAGAACCCAGGGTCTGTCGTGACCGTTGGATTTGAAGAAGGGGTACAGGCGTTAACGCCTCGACTCCTTTAGTATTCGAAAATTCACACATCGGGAGATCCACACGTTGGCACGACTAAACTTATAAAACTAGAAGTTGCGATATGATCTAGACCATTGCATCAAGGAAGATCATGGATAATCTCTTTTCAAGAGTGCATATGAGGTCCAAGAGGTGAACTTGTTTCAAGTTCGTAAGATTCAGAAAGAAAGCGGAAGTAGAGACCCATATATCAGGGCTCATAGTAGGTAGATCGAGGGCCGAGGCCTTTGAAACATATGAAATCTTCCAAGTCAGGGAAGAAAGTGAAAGCTTAGGAGGAGGAGGAGGAGCAATGACCGTTGGATCGAGCACTATGAGAGATCTGGACCATGGGAATTCATGTCTAGACAATTATAAGAGCGTGTAGGAGGAGATCAAATCTGAGTGCGAGGACCAACAGTCGTTGGATCCAGGAAAGGTGCACGAGGGTTAAACCCTTCAAAAGTGTATAGGAGAATGGAATTTGGCAAGTCCCAAAGTTCTGAAATCATCAGAACCGTCCATCGTCAGGGTAGACAGATGGTAGCAGATCCAAGATTTTGAGGATTTGAACTTTGGAAGATTCGCAAGGGAAAGAGTAGAGTTGATCCTATCCGTTGGTGCTGGGAAGGACATGTGGTGGAAGATCAACATTTCATCGACTCACACATTTGGAAAGTCAAAGGAAAGAGTTATGACAACTCGCGAAACACAAACTCGTGATTTAATCAGAGTCTTTGGATCACAGAGGATTGCGGACCGTTGATTTGACATGGGTGAATTTTGGGAAATCGAGGATCGGGAAAGACCCGATTCACGAGAAAGGTTTTGGACCGTCGGATCACGGGAAATCATGGACCACTGATTTAACTCCGTCGGGAGTTCGAGGATCGGAAGAGTCAAGGTTGACTCACATCCAAATACTCGATACACGAAGCCACGATTTGATCCTAACCATCCATCGAGAAGGGACTCATGGCGAGAAGTCAACATTTCACTGACTGGCAACTCACGAAGTCCAATTTTGTGAGAGGATCACAGTGATTGATTCAAGGAGGGGTCCAGACCGTTCATCTAGAAAGCGAATATCGAGAAATCGAGAATCGGGGAAACAGAGGTAAGCCAACTTGCAAAGTCGCGAAACGCGAGATCCCGATTCGCAAGAGAGGAGATCATGACTGTTGGGTCGTGAGAGAGTGTGGTCATAGCTTAAGGACATAGGGAGGAAGGGGATAACATGGAAATCTAGCACATGTTGCTCAAACCCTTCAAAAAGGGGGCTCAGGAAAGAGTCGTGGATTGGAAGAACCTGCAACAGAAGAAAGGGGAAACCAAAGAAAGTCAAGAAAAAGGGAAATTTATTTATACCCCATTGTGGGTATGTGACATAAAGGGATAGTGACTAGTGCCTATAAGTTGGATGATGGAGTCAAAATGAAAAATCAAGAGGGTTTGAACCATATTGAATGAGGCATAGTTATGTTTCTATAAACATGCTCTAACGAGCCACATCTTCTATGTCAATATGAAAAAAAGTAAAGGAGGTCCCTTCCAAAGATGTTCCTCACAACAAGTACAAAATCAACCGAGTCATAATGTGAAACCATGAAAAATTAAAAGATAGCCACATATGAAACTATAAATTAAGTAGACACGGTAGGAAATCTTCTTTATTGAACAAACAAACAAGAGTACTATTGAAATCTTCCAACACCTAGGTATCTTTTTATCTATTGATTTTCTTGTTGTAAATCAAATTAGCAGCTCACAAAACAACATACACTTGTTGAAATATTCAACTCAAATAAAGATAGCGAAAGCAATAATTGAAAACAAAACTCTCAACCACAATACACAAAGATATTATTCCCATCAACTAAGCTTATCATTCAAATAACTTCAAATCTTACAAGGGCTCTCGTACCTGGGGAAATGGCCCATAGAGAAATACAAAAAAATACGAACACTACATGCAAACCCAAGCAACCTTTGCTCTGTTGTACAAACTTGGTATTTCACGTTTCTCGAGATGTGGACGCCTTTCTTAAGAAAACCCATGTATATGTGCATGTCTCCACTGATACCCACATACATGCACTCAAAGATTGTATAGAACTTTGTACGAAACGATCCTACTATTGCGACTCCAATCAGTCGAAACCAACTTGTGAATGCTCCTGTTATGTCTTCTCCCAGACCTGATATCTATATGGAAGTCCTTCTCCACCTATCCAATATCTCCTTTAGTCACAATCCTTCATGATCCAACTCTCTTTGTATCAAAATTGTTTCTTCCTCCTTCACCCTAACCTTGGTTTTATAAGATGGAGTTATGACCTAACCCTAATCTCCAAAGTGAATAATAGTTGAGATTATTTCTCACCTCATTTGAGATCAATGGTTATTATTTAATTCACTAAATATAATTAAATCATTTCCTTAAATAAAACTCAACTCTCTAATAAAATCGCTTTACTTTAATAATTCCTTTAATTAAAGTAAAGCTCAAGGTAGAAGGCTTTGGACGACTTCCACACATCTAGACACTTAGACCTATGAAAAAATACATATTCGATGCTACCAAACACCAACAATCCCT
The DNA here is from genome assembly GCA_032191745.1 of Picea mariana. Taxonomy (NCBI): domain Eukaryota; kingdom Viridiplantae; phylum Streptophyta; class Pinopsida; order Pinales; family Pinaceae; genus Picea; species Picea mariana. Next base: position 506,019 of record JASDQU010104098.1, read on the forward strand.
CTTAGTGAGGAAGGTATTCTGCACCACTCCAAGTTTGTATCTAAAGAACACAAAATTCCCTTTAACCAAGGGTTTGGTCAAAATATTTGCAACTTGCTCATCTATGGAAATAAATTGAAGATTCACTGATTCCTTCTAGATTTTATATCGAATGAAGTTATATATGATCTCTATATGCTTGGACCTATCATGGAATAGTGGATTCTCCAAAATTTTGATACAAATATGATTATCGCAATATATCAACGTAGGCTCCAACTCCTGATCAAATAAACTTGTAAGCAAATTGTGAAGCCAAACAGCTTCACAACTAGCCATACTTGTTTCCATGTACTTTGCCTCTACTGAATTGAGTGCTACAAAAGTCTACTTCATGCTAAACCATGTAATGATTGTTGATTCCAAGATGAAGCAACACCTTGAGGTTCTCTTTCTATCTACTGCAATCCCTTCCCAATCTGAATCTGAATAACCTTGAAACCTAACTCCATCTCCTCCAAGATACCTCAATCCATACTCCATTATACCTCTCAAGTACCTGAGCACATGCTTCACTAATATCAAATGCACCTGCCTCAGCTCCACCATGAACTAAATCAAGGTATTCACAACATGACATATATCTAGACAACAATACATCAAGGAACCTATTAGTTGCTTGCATATCCTAGGATCCACCATCTTTGAATCTGAAGAAACAACCTTCTTCATATTGGTAGCCACAGGTGTAGCCATCGGTCTATAGTCCTCCATCCTAAATATCCTCAATATCTCAATTTCATACTTCCCTTTTCCAAGGAAGATCTCTCCTGATACCTATAATACCTATAACCCCAATAGATAATACATCGAGCAAATGTCCTTCATCTCAAACTCATTAGATAAATCTTCTTTTCACCCTGCAATAAGCTCCTCTACACCTGTGAGAAAAAAACCATCCATGTACAAAACCAAGATGAGTGGATTAGACCCAACAAGTATGAAGTACAAGTCAGGATCTGCCTCACACTTGGTAAATCCCATACTCTGCAAGTATTCATCAATCCTAGAATACCATGCCTTGGGTGCCTATTTGAATCTATACATGGACTTCTTAAGCCTACACACATCAGAATCCTTCCCATGTACCTCAAATCTATGAGTTTTCTCTATGTATACTTCCTCCTCAATTATCCCATTGAGGAAAGTTGTCTTCACATCCATCTTACAAATCCTCCACTTCATAACTCAAGCAATAGAGATAAAATCTTGAATATAATCATACTTGACAACTGGAGAAAATTTATCCTCATAGTCCACTCCCTCTTTCTAGGAGAACCCTCTTTCCATGAACCTTGCTTTGAAATTCTCAATGCTACCATCCGCAACATGCTTGATCTTGTAGAGCTACCTAGAACTCACAACTAGAGTCTCCTTTGGTATCAACACTATGTCCCAAACATCATTCCTCATTATATAGTTGTACTCCTTTACCATGGCATCCCACCATACCTATTCATTTGTCGCTTCCTCAAAACTAGAAGGATCAACATCAATGATGCTACTCATAAGCACCATATAGTTTGGAAAATTCTTCGGAGGCCTTTCTCTCTTACTGCACTCCTATGAGCCTCACCATTATCCCTCAATGTCTGTAATAGTCACCTGGGTCTCTTGTGTTAAAATATTGTGTAACTGTAAAGAATATTCTTATCCTCTTTTGTGGATAAAGATAAAATATATTTATTATTGATTAGATCAATCCCCTTTTGTGGATTGATCATGTCGGGCATTGTAATTGACCAAACCTCCTTTTGCGGATTGGTCAAACCCTAATTGTAATAGGCTAAATGAAAAGACGACCCCAGAATATATTAAAGTGGTTATAACCACACAGAATGAGAAGTCGGCCCAGCCAAAATATATTAAAGTGGTTATAACCACCTAGAATGAGAAGTCGACCCTGCTAGTGAAAAGACACCTGTTCAGCACCTGCTAGTTTGTATAAATAAGAGAGGCCAACGCCTCATTTGGACACACACTCAGCTCACTTATCTAGTGTGCAAGTATTGAAGGAAGCTGCAGCTACCAGTTGCCGAAAGAAGGAAGAGAGAGAGAGGTGCATCCCTGGGAGAGGAATTTTTGTGTTGTTTGGTTCATTATCTTAGCATTGTATTGGCTATCTATATTAAGGAAGTTTTGTTGGGTTTTCTTCCCCTTGAGGGTTTCCCAGGATAAATGTTTGTGTACTCTTGTGATTGCGTTTCTCTCAGTGATCCTATCTATGCTATTGTTATCTAGTAAAATGAAAGTAACCTAATAATAGCAGAAACTTTAACATGGTATCAGAGCTAAGCTGAAGAGAGCATCTTTCACAGGAAAAACAAAAACGTCACTGTTGCCGTACATGAAAATTAGGGTTTTTTTTATTAAAGAAGGTTTTCAGCCTCAAATCCATCTAGAAAGGTGCACCCTACCTCAAGGAACATTTTGGCATCCTTAGCACACTTTTTCAGTGGCTAGATCTCCCGGAAAGTGAAACCCTAGTTTTCACAAAGTACTAGAAAACCAGAAGTACCAGTGTATCGGTGTACCAGAAAACCAGAAGTACCAGAAAACTAGAAGCACCAGCCCAGAAATCCGTAGATCAAGTTTGGAGGGGTAAAAGTTGGATTTTTTGAAATCTAAACACACCAAGCTACTCGCCTCAGTCCAGCGCATCTTTTGGTGAGTTCAGTTTTCAGATCCAAGTAATTTGTTTTTTTTATTATTTCTATAGCCTGGAGGGCTAGGGTTTCTTCTACAAGAAAGAATGGCTACTAGCATGAGGGTAGAAGACAACCTGGAAGGATCTAGAAACTTCAGATCTTGGAAGCATAGGTTGCAGATGATTCTAGATGAGAATGATCTCCTAGAACATGTTATAGTGGGTGTACCGGAACCAGATGAAGAAGAGAAAAAACCCAAGCATAAGAAGAATGAAATGAAAGCAAAGAGAATCATGTCAGATTCAATAAAAGATCACTTGATCCCTCATATATCCGAACTACAGACAACAAGGCAAATGTATGAAGCACTCAGCAGATTATATGAAAGCAAAGATATTAGCCAGAATCTTACCTTAAGAAATCAACTTCGTAATATGAAGATGGACAACTCACAATCTGTCACATCCTATCTTATGAGAGTTTCTCAGAGCAGAGATCAGCTTGCAACTATTGGAGATGTCATTAGTGACAAAGAACTTGTAACCACAACCCTAAATGGGTTTCCAACATTTTGGATTCCTTTTGTACAAGGAGTGTGTGCAAGAAGCAAATTACCCAAGTTTGATAAGTTATGGGTAGATTGCACACATGAAGAATCTAGACTTGCAGACCAACAAAAGAGATTAATTGTCGATGAAGAGGAAGCTCTTACGGCTCAAAAGAACAAAATAAGTTCCTTCAGGAAGATCAATAAAGAAGCTAACTCCGTAAGAGTTCCAGACAAGAAGAAAGATGTTTCAAAGATCAGATGCTACAACTATCAAAAGTTGGGACACTTTTCCTATGACTGTCCTCAAGGAAAAGGAAAAAGAAAGTATCAAGCACATGTGGCAGAATAAGAGGAATCTCCTCCCTCAAAGAAAGCTCTAATAGAAATTAAGGATTATGTACTTTAAGTTGAAGATAGTTGATCTGAAGAAAGAAAACAAATGGTGGAGTCCGTAGAGCCTCCCCACACAAAAACAAAAGATAAGTATTCATGTTTATTTTTAGTATCTTGTTTAATTTAATACTTTATCATTACAAGTTAGATTTTTGTGAGAATGTGAATTAACCTCGTTTTATTTCAGTGTCTATGTAGACTTATGAAGGAAGTATCAAAGAAGAGGATGAAGAAAGAGATAAAATATTTATTTCATGTATGATCACTCATGAGAGTGACAAATAAAGCATACTGTAAGTAAGTTTACAAGTCTAGGAAGAAAGAACTTATGCCGTGACTTGCAGAAGTTAGACAGCACGAGAATGACATATGATATGATGACAATCAGTAAAGACCAGACAATATCCAGTATTTATATAGGAGCAGGAGACTCCTAAAGATGCAGAGCAAAAATATTCAAGATGAAGAAAAAAATGGATACTCATATATAGTGGATGAGATGCAGGTAACTATAGGTTGCTCCAGTACCGTTCTTATAGATGCAAAGGGATCAGGTTGATCCAGTATGAAGACATAAAGAAAGAAATATGTGAACTCAAGAAGGCACCCGGGATATTACAGAAGAGAACTTCAAGGATGATGATTAGAAACTATCAATTTGGTGCAAGAGGGAGCTATGTCTCCGAGCTCGAAATAGAAGATCGTTATTTGATGCAGTTAGGAAAGCAGATGGATGGTGCCCACATATTTTGATCAAGATGAAAGTTATCTAGTAGATGGATGGTGCTCAACAGATGGGTAGCATGGTATTATACCATTGAAAGATTTTGGACTACAAGAGAATTTTTTTGGATCCCATAGTTAGACCTTTGTAGAGAAGGAAGAGAACTTTGTAGAGAAGGAATGAACAATCCCATAGGTAGACCTTCGTAGAGAAGGAGAAAGAGAAGATACCTTCATAGAGAAGGAAGAGACCTTCGTAGAGAAGGGGAATGCGAAATTTTCCAAGGTTGGCCTCTGTCCAAGTGTTGAGTTTTGGATACTCTAGGGACATGCTAGAATACCCTCGTAGAGAGGGGTGTGACCACCCTCGTAGAGAAGAATGTGGATGTTTCTCCAAGGGGCAGCGGGCAGATACTCTCCTCTGGCCAAGGATGGAGTAGCCTGGAACACAAACCTTGACCATGTGGAATGGTTAGTTGGCTCTTGAGGTTTGTGTCGTGATCCTGCGTGGATCATGGAAAGGGAGTCTAGTCTTGCCCAGGCTAGCATATTAGCTTCTCTAGTTCATGTGGGATGACTAGGAGTGAAGCTATGGTAGTAGTCCTACCCAGTGGATGGGTGAGATATATGACTGCAATAGAAGGGAGAACATAAAAGGAAAGGCAAAACTCATAGAATATCTTCTGTGTGAAGATAAGACATCTTCTGTGTGAAGATAAGAAAGAAGTATCTTCTGCGTGAAGACGAAAGAAATAAAGAGTATCTTCTGCATGAAGATAAAGAGAACAAAACTTCCGATGATTTATAGATATTCCAGTGAGTGATCATGATGCCAGATGACCAAGTGGATGCCTCTAGTTATCCAGTGGATACTGCTACCTATTTGATGTTGACCTCTAGTGACCTGTCAAAAGATAAAGAATATCCTTCTTGTTAAGAGGGAGTGTTAAAATATTGTGTAACTACAAAGAATATTCTTATCCCCTTTTTTGGATAAAGATAAAATATATTTATTATTGATTAGATCAATCCCCTTTTGTGGATTGATCATGTCGGGCATTGTAATTGACCAAATCCATTTTTGCAGATTGGTCAAACCCTAATTGTAATAGGGTAAATGAAAAGACAACCCCATAATATATTAAAGTGGTTATAACCACACAGAATGAGAAGTCGGCCCAGCCAGAATATATTAAAGTGGTTATAAACACCCAGAATGAGAAGTCGGCCTTGCCAGTGAAAAGACACATGTTCAACACCTGGCAGTTTGTATAAATAAGAGAGGCCAACGCCTCATTTGGACACACACTTAGCTCACTCATCTAGTGTGCAATTATTGAAGGAAGCTGCAGTTACCAGTTGCCGGAAGAAGGAAGAGAGAGAGAGGCGCATCCTTGGGAGAGGAATTTCTGTGTTGTTTGGTTCATTATCTTGGCATTGTATTGGCTATCTATATTAAGGAAGTTTTGCTGGGTTTTCTTCCCCATGAGGGTTTCTTAGGATAAATTCTTGTGTACTCTTGTGATTGTGTTTCTCTCAGTGATCTTGTCTATGCTATTGTTATCTAGTAAAATGAAAGTAACCTAATAATAGCAGAAACCTTAACATCTTGAAAGAACTGGAAGGGGATAACTCCTCTCCACCTGAATTTTGACTCATTGCTAATTGTTTCTCATCCTTCAAAGCTTGTTGCTACTCATCCTTTGTCATTGTTGACGACTCATGGGATTTCCTAGATTCCAAGTTATCCTATAACTTAACATCTCTACTCATAATTGTATTCCTATGCATTGGAATGAATATCCTATAAGCCTTTCATGTCTCCTTGTACCCAACAAATATACCCTTTTTTCCTTAAGGCTCCAACTTCGTCCTCTTCTCCACAAGCACATGGAGGTAACCTCCTCAAATGTCTTATATATGTCTTCACTCCTAATAATTTCTCCTTCAGAGTCTTGTCTGCCAATATACTATGAGGACTTATGTTCTACACATATAATACCATGTTACATGCCTCTTCCCAAAGAAACATGAGAAACTCTTGGTCATGTATCGTAGTCCTGACATAACTGATGATGGATCGGTTCTTTCTCACTGCAACTGCCAACCCCAATTTGTTGAGGGTTGTATGAGACTTTCATCTCCCTCTTGATCTTTGCCTCCTTGCATAAATCCTTGAATTCATTGGAGGTTTACTCTCCCCCATTATTCGACCTCAATAACTTGATCGTATTCCTTGTCTAGTTCTCCACCTGAGCTCTAAACTCTTCAAACCGACTAAAGACTTCATCCTTGGTCTTCATAAAGGAGATCCATTTTTTCCTGGAAAATTCATTAATAAACATAACATAGTATGATTATCCTTGCACTAATGCTAATGGCATCGACCCACACACATATTAATGGATAATATCCAACATCACCTTGGACCTACTCTCATTGCTTGGAAAAGAAACCTCTCTATTCTTCCCAAGTGCAGACTCTCTACACACTCCCTGTTGCTCAATACTTGACTCTGGAAGACTTGTAAAAATCTCCCTCATAATTGAAAATTCCCTATAGTGTAGGTGTACCAACCTCCTGTGACATATCTCACAGAGGTTGTCACTGTTATGTACTAAGTACTGAACAAGGTTTCCCTGCAAACTGTGTAAAGTGCCCTCTCTAACCCCAACAACCATTGTTGTGTCTAAGATAGATTTATTTGTACAGATGAGTAATTTCCCTTTATGAAAATTAAATGCAAAGCCCCTGTCCTCCATAGTTGAGATTGAAAGAAAATCCTTCTTTAGTCTTGATACATAAAGCACATCCTGGGCATCTAACAAACCTCCTGACTCAAATTGTAAAATAATTGTTCCCTCTCCCTTCACTGCATACTTGGCATCATCACCAATCTACACATGAACATCTCAATAACTCTTTGTCTTACTACTAAATAGATCCCATACTTCTTTCGTATGACGAGACGTACCACTATCCAAGAACCACACACTCCTGGTAGTTGTGCTGGTAGAAAGGCAAGAAACTAGTGAGAAATCCTTCTCAAACTTTGTTTGAAACTCATCTAGTTGTGTTTTTGTTGATGCTGTTCTCTACATTTTTCATTTTCCCTTCTTCTTCTCTATACACTCTGTAATACACCTAGTTTGAACCCCAATTGTAAATGTAAATGTAAATATGCTTATAGGCTAGTGAGCTAGGTTATTATAGGCTAGAATGATTATATGATTATTAGGCCAAGGAGACTGGATGACGTACCTATATTGTAATTGTAAATCGTACTCATATTATTAATTAAGTGTACCACTTCATGCAGACCAACCAAACAAAATATATGGGGGACTAAACTCTACTAGATGAAAGGGGGATATGGGTCTAAGACTAAGAGCTAAGGCAAGGGGGCTTAAGTCAGTGAAATATTATTTTAATATTCCCTAAAGTCCAAATCTTGAGATGTCATAATATAAGTTTCAAGAGTGGGGGAACACATGCAAGTGGAGCTCATGAAGCTTAATGCAAACAAGTGTTCAGTAGGGGACATGTAGATACATTATGAAACTTAGTGTATTTTTGGGAGAGCTCATCGTTCTTGGGAAGAATTTACTCTTACACTCCATGGTTCTGCGATATTCATTTAGGGATATTCTCATCATTACCTTATCATTGTAACCTTTGTTTCTTACCATGGGTATGTTGTCATTATATTATTGTATTTGTATGGGGAAAGCTCTGGGGATTTTGGGATTATTCACTCATGTTTTTATACCATTATTCTCTCCTACCATCCGAACTCTATGATGGCCATCACCATACATGTGCTTGGGAAACTTGGTGTTGTGGACAACTAAAAACCTGGTTTGACTGTAGGCTGAAGATGCGGGTTTTCAGGCACGTGGTCGAAGAAGCGGGTTTTCAAGCCCAAAGGAATTTCTCTCGAGGTGAGAGATTTTCTATGTCGAAGAAGCAGGTTGTCAGGCCCGTGAGTAGTTTTCTCTGGGCGAGAAAATACTCATAATTGTTTCTTGATGTGTTGGGAAATGGCTACAAAGATCTGAGACTTCTTGTCTGACCTGTTGTTGAAGCTCCGAAAGGGAAGTGGCACAGCCGAAGGATTGTTAAGTAGAGAAGGGGCACACTTTCTGGGGTGGGACATGCATGTGGGCAATGAGAGACAATAGGCTAGTTGCAACAGTTGGGCACCTTGGAATGAGTAATTATGCTTCTTGTCAGACCTTATACTGGCTTAGTATTCCCTTTTCCCTGGTATATTTTATCCCCAGCTTGGGGGTGAGCCACTGCTGAGATTATGAGCAGTGTGGTATATGTATGGGAGGAATGTGGAAGGTCTGCACACAATTGGTGATATTTTTATCAAAGATAAGTGTCAATTGTGTGTTAAATTATGTGTTGCATCATTATTTATGCATTGGTTTTTATGTGTTTTCCTTTGTATGCTACATGTGTATTTCTATTATTATTTTGTATGAATCTGTGTATTTGCAAAATATTTGTATGTTTTAAAATTGGTGTCAAAGTTCAAAATTTTTATGTGGCATAGCCCATCAAGTGGTTGGGGATGTTACAATATGGTATCAGAGTTCCAGTTTTCAAAACTGAGCCTAAATGGGTTGAGAAAGTTGAATTGAAGTGAAATTTCACAGAGAATTGATTTCGAGGTGGCCAAATTTCAATTTCAAGTGTGTCCATTATAAAAATCAGAAGCAATTGCGTGGAATTGGGAAAAAACCCCAATTTATGTTGTTAAATTTATGGAAAATTTGAGGAATTTGGCCAAGTGGTGAGATATTCTTAATTTAATATTTGTTCTAGAAAATTCATCCCTAGAATTGGTTAAATTTGAAGTTACAAGGTGACAGGAGGGCGTTGAGAGAACACTTTGATTGTGTTCGAAATATCAAGAGGTGTAACGGTTCGAGAAAGCAAGCAGAGGCCAAGAAATCAATCCTAAAGTGGAGAGATAAAAGGTCAAACCTTTGAAATATTGAGAAACCACAACAATTATTGATTTGGAATGCAAGACTAGATTTGGTTCTTTGGATCAAACCTAGACGAGAGGAGAGTGGATGGTAGAGGAGATCAGATCCCAGCCATTGTATTTGAGCGTGGGAGAATGAGAACTGTCGATCAGAGTTCTCGGGCCGTAAGTCTTGGCCAAAGTGGAGTGGATCTCAGCCATATATTGGATCTCAGCCATATATACCATCATGGAACGTGAGACATAGATCTCACAATTCAGAGATTCAACACTTTGAGAAAAATTGACCCCTGTGTCACCAGGAGGAGAAATCCCCAAAGCTACGAAGTCCCATAGTGAATCATCATCGTAGATCACTGGGAGAGTGCGAGCTGTTGGATCCTCGAGTGGTTTGGTGATTCGACACTCCGGGGGAAATTGGTTGTGGTTATGTGGAGAGGAGAATTTCCCAAAGTCCCGAGTTTCTGAGTAAATCTTGACCGTCAATTGTTGGGTACACGTGTCCATAGATTTTCAAGTATTCAGAAATTCGACTATCCGAAGGATTGTGAGTGAAAGTTATTTTGGTGTGAAAATTCCCGAAGCTTCGAAGTACCAATGTTAATCACAGTCGTTGGTTGTGGGAGTAGTGTGATTCGTCAATTTCATTTATGCATTCGCCAGTTTGGGAGTGTGGTGGTCGTCTGGAGCGAGAAGCCCCGAAGCCCGAAGCCGAGAGTTAATCATAGTTGTTGGATGTGGGAGGAGTGTGAGACGTCGATTTTAGTTTGGCGTTCAACAATTCGGGAGTGTGGTGGTCGTCTAGAGAGAGAATCCCCAAAGCTCGAAGCCTGGAGTTGATCACAGTTGTTGGTTGTGGGAGGAGTGTGAGTCATCGATTTCAATTTGGCATTAGGCTATCCGGGAGGTAGCATGTGTTGGAGTCAATAAACTTTTGAAGCTCGAAGTCTTGGAGTCTCGGATTTGAACTTAGTCATAGATCAAGGGGTAAAGTGTGGATCGTTGATCTCTGAACTCTTCAGGAGTTCGGTAGTCCGAGAGATTTACGTGTTGGATTCGTAGAAACTCCGGAAGCTCGGAGTTCCGAAGTGAATATCCACCATAGATTGTGGAGGAGGGAAGAAAATACCTGCCAACCATTAGATCTGGTCGTAAGATTTTGGAGAGAGGAAGGATAGGGAGAAGACCTACAATTGTCGATCAAAGTCACTTTATGACCGAATTCGACCGATAACCACTCGAGAATATTGGAGTGTTGAAAAGGTGAATGTTCATGGAGCGTCGAAGTCCCAGAGCTCTGGACAACGCCTTTTAGTTGAGCGCTTGGTTCTAGTCGCAGTCATGTGATATTTATGTCGAAGAAAAGGGGCTAGCACATGTGGTTTTGATTCTAGGTGAAAAGGGATTAGAATAAAGCGCCTGCGGTTTTTTTTGGACCTGCATAAAGAAATAAAAAGGGCATGTGTACTTTAATATAGGATCCAACACGGATCTGAGAGCTAATTTGGCTCCAGAAGAAGATCCTAAAATGGAGGTCGCGCGTGCCCTTAGGAGGGGGGTGGGGGTTTGCAACAAAAAACTTTGAATGAGACCATTAGGAAAGTTATTGAACCATAGAACATAGTCATGGAGCTGAATTAAAATTTTGGGCATGTTAAAAATGTTTAATATGGCACAGAAGGTACCTATAACATTCAAGGCCGAAAAAGTTGATTGGCCTAAAACTTCGGCAGGCTGTAACTAGCAGCCCAGAATTCAGAAAGAGGTGAAACTTGGACAAAGTGTCCAAAATATGTATATGAAGAAATTCAATTGGAATCCTAAAAAAAATCCAATGGAACAAGTGAAAAAATGCATAATTACAGTTCAGATTTGCACCTAGTTGAAGTGTGATCTGGAGAAGTTAATGGACAATTTTCAAATGACCATAAATTTATTCTCAAGACTCAGAATTGAGCAAGGGAGAAGTCATTGGAAAGTTTCGGGATAGGGGATTCTAAGTATCCACCCATAAAATTGACTTGGGTAGTTAATTTTCACAAGAGATCAGAAGAAGGAATTATGATGCATTATTGGAACAAAATTGTACATAATTTTATAATTTTGTTAAATTATTTAGCCTAACAAATTTTGTTGGCTGCAAATTTTGCAGAGTTAATAACATTTAGTTCATAACAAGTGAGAAGATTTAAATTTAGTTAAATATAAGTAGAGGTGCTCAGGGAAAGAGTGTTATGACAAAAATATTTCATAAGATGATCAAAATCCAAGACTACAAAATGTTAAGGTATGAATCTAGGTGCAACCATAAAGTCTTGGGAAGCCACAATAGGAAGTCCACTCATGTTAGTCAAATACTCAATGGAATATGGAAAAATGAATAGATCATGTAGTGAATGAAATAGTGAAATCCCATTCACTCCCAAAGAAACCAATCTACATATTAAACAATACATTGGAGTCAGATCTATTATAAAATGAATTGACTATCAGAATGATATTAATCAGGTAAAGAGAGAGGCTTAATGCATATATGGATAAAGAGTGCATCATCTCCAGGGATTAGCTATGAAATTATAGAGTAATGTGTCCCCTATGTTTATCAGAGTGTGTAGTGGAAGAATGGTATGCATGGAATCACTTCAAGGGTAAAGAAATGAAGGTGCACATAAGTAAGGAGTGTCGATTGAGGCATAAAACAATATATTGTGGAAAGATCAGATCTAGAATGATGGAATAAAACTCTTAGCAGAGGAATCACTCAAAGATAAATGTATTAGAGACTGAATGAAGTTCATGAGTAAATTAAGATAGTTTAAAGGTACCAATAGATGGAAACCAAGTTATACATAGTCTTCTGCAACATTTGAGGAATTGTGGAAACAATGGGAAGGATTGTTGAGTACATTCCCACGAGATGAGTGCATTGACAAGGTACATTGGGATGTTAATCCAAAAGGATTCAAACATGGAGAAGAAGCAATAGGTGCATCAATATGGCCTGATGGAAGTTTATTATTCAAGTCAGGTTGAAATCAGACGGGTCAAGACATGAGAAAGTAATGGTTCATTAAGCAAATCCAAGTGTTGATATGTTCAGTCAAGGAAAGGTTGAATCAATTTGTTTCAATAAACAAATTGGTGTTAAATATCCAAGGTTAATTAGAGAGCATGACTAGAAATGCAATTTGGTCATGTAGGAGTTGGATCAGAGGGATCCAAGTAATAGTAGAATGCTGAAAATTAATATCAGCGTAATATATGGTTACAAGTGTGAAAAGTAGATAAGAAAGGTTGGGATGGAAAAGTACTCAAGAAAGAGAAAAATCAGGCACATTGTTTTCATTTGTAAGAACACAAGAAGATTCAAGGATACAGGAAGAATTGAAGACTTCTAAGAACAACAAAGAAAAGTGATACGAGGAGAAATAAGTTGTTGCAATTACTGTAGCAACAATTATGTTATGGCTTGTTGGACAACCATACATAGTATAGAAAATTGACATGCAAATGCATTTAGGAGCATGCTAATGATGCATTATTAGTGCATACAAATATGAATTGATGAATGCCAATTTGTTAATATACATATATAAAATAATAAGACTAGGATTAGTCTATTGTTGAATATATATTAATATGAAAGTTGCTAATGGTGGTTGTTGTACCAGGAAAGAGAGAATTCTTATATGTTTGCAAGTGTTGCTACTAATGTTGTTGCATATAGAAGGAAGCAACATAAAGCTGAAGAGTGGATTATAAGTCTTATAATAGAAGCATGGGAGCTTCTATTGTTATCAACTATCCAGGTAGAATTAAATTCATTTGATGGAAACTATGCAGGTATGAGTTTTATGTACTCTTATTGCATAATTGATGAAGGGAATTTAGGTAAGAATTTCCTCAACCCGTTTTATTTTATAAAATCACATTATTGTATTAGTTGAATGTATTGATGTGAATAAAATACCACTAGGCGTGGTAAAGTTTGGATGTATGTAATAATTCTAAAATATTTTTAGATTTTGAATGCATACACTGACATAGTGGCATGCCATGTTAATTGGTTATGAGATATAACCAAGGAAATAAAAGGTATGAACCTGTTATAGGAATGGATGCCAAAAAATCTAGTCATGTATGATACCATGACATGGTTGGTTATGGAAAGGTATGGTTATGGAAAGGATATGTACCAAACAAATATCCAATGAACTTCCTACTTCTAAATAATAATTGGACTGCAACCTTTTTTCTAGCACTAATGAACACCACAAAATTAAATTCTTGGTGTAGTGTTCGGGTCGAAAAGGAAGGTCTCCAAATAATTGAGAAGAAAATAACAAGTGTATGGAGAATGTGTCGAGGCATGGGCCAGACTTCCAATTTACTAATGGTGAGATACATGACTTAGATATAGAGCATTATGAAAAATCAATGCAAAGGTGCTTTGAATAGATATACATTGAGAGTTGCAATCATGCATAGTAAGTGGTAGAGTTGCACTTATGCATGATAGAATTGGTATTCTTGAATGCATTTTTGTAAAGGTATTCCTCTATATTATTTGATGGGAATAATTATGCTAACAACTGAAATGTTACAATTATTACTCACTCATGGAGTTGAAGACATTTCAAGGGTTGTTAGACATTGCAACAAGAAAGTTGCAATTCAAGTAGTTACATGAGCATTGATTACAAGAAATTTTATGTTCAGAAAAGAGAGTAATGAACTTACTGATATTAATTATGAACATGCATCTGCATAGATTTGTAAATTATTCTATTTAATAAATTACTTGATAGTTGGTGATGGAAATTGTTAAGTGTGGACATTTCTGGAATTACTTGTGAGCTTTTGTCAGTATTAAAATAGAATTTTATGGTGCATGACATACTGATAATTTTTTGGATGAATGCAAGATATAAACGATTGCAGGAAAAGTGGTCTCAACTTTGATACTACATAAAGCCATGATAAAAATTACTACCTGTTGTTGCAAAAACCAAGAAAACTATGAGACAAAATTTTGTATTTTAGGAATAGTGGATTTCCTTTATGGAATAAATTTGGATTTATAAAATGAAGTTTTTATAATAATATCTCATAATAACTATATGTGGGTGATACAGGTGAGTTAATATTTATTATAGTTGACATGCTTGGAAATAACAATTATTGTTAGAAACACTAGAGCCCTATAAATGTAGAACCTTGGTGGGGTTTTGGTAATGAGTTAGCGTTCTCCTTGTGTGTGAAAGCCTTGGCAAGATGGATCGTTGAGGGACTGTGTAGCAGTGAAAGGATCCCTGAGCCTAGAAGGGTGAGTGCAACAAGGAAGATGCAACTCAAGGATGTTTATAGCATAGTATATGTCATAATGAGGGTGTGCCAAAAGGAACAATGAGTTGAATTCTTTCATGAAGCAACTCTATGGAATAGAGCAAATGAATTTCAATTGTGGTATGAATACATGAATTGGTGCTTGAAAGCAGAGCATCAAGTGGATACAAAGATTCATTAGCAAACACATGGTGTTTTTTTAAGAATTTTGAATTGTACATGGTATATGATGCACCGAGGACAGTGCATAAATAAGGGGGAGGGGAATGTAATACCCCTAGGATGAACCCCAATTGTAAATGTAAATGTAAATATTCTTATAGGATGGTGAGCCATGTTATTATATGCTAGAATGCTTATATGATTATTAGGCCAGGGAGCTGGAATGCTAAAGGTTGTTGTGGTTATATTGTAATTGTAAATCATACACATATTATTAATTAAGTATACCACTACATGCAGACCGACCAAACAAAAGAGATGGGGGACTAAACTCCATTAGAGGAAAGGGGGCTATGGGTCTAAGACTAAGAGCTAAGCCAAGGGGGATTAAGTTAGGGAAATACTATTTTAATATTCCTTAAAGTCCAAATATTGATATGTCATAATCTAAGTTCCAAGAGCAGGGGAACATATACAAGTGGAGCTCATGAATCTTCATGAGGACAAGTGTCCATTAGGGGACATGTAGATATATTGGGAAACTTAGTGTATTTTCGGGGGAGCTTGTCATTCTTGGGAAGAATTTACTCTTACACTCCATGGTTATGTGATATTCATTTAGGGATATTCTCATCATTCCTTGATCATTGTAACCTTCGTTTCTTACAATAGGTATGATGTCATTATATTCTTGTATTTGTACAGGGAAAGCTCTGAGGATTTTGGGATTATTCACTCATGTTTTTCTACCATTATTCTCTCCTACCATCCGAACTTAGAGACGGTCAACACCATACATGTGCTTGAGAAGATTGGTTTTGTGGACAACTAGAAACTTGGTTTGACTTCAAGATGAAGAGGCGGGTTGTCAAGCTTGTGGTCGAAGAAGAGGATTGTCAGGATCGTAGGCATTTCTCTTTAGGTGAGATATGTGTTATGTCAAAGAAGCGGGTTCTCAGGCCCATGAGTAGTTTTCTCTATGAGAGAAACTACTCGGAATTGTTTCCTAGTGCATTGGGAAATGGCTACAAGGCTCTGAGACTTCTTGTCTGGCCTGTTGTTGAAGCCCCGAAATGGAACTGGGGAAGTTGAAGTACTGTTAAGAAGAGAAGGGGAACACATTCTGGGGCGGGAAAGGCATGTGGGGAATGAGAGACTGTAGGCTAGTTGCAGCAGTTGGGCACCTTGTACAGAGAAATTATCCTGTTTGTCAAACCTTATACTGGCTTAGTATTCTCTTTTCCTTGGTATAGTTTAGCCCCGGCTCGGGGGTGACCCACTGTTGAGATTATGAGCAGTGTGGTCTATGGCTGGGAGGAATGTGGAAGGTCTGCATGCCATTGGTGATCTTTTTATCAAAGGTAAGTGTCAATTGTGTGTAAAATTATGTGTTGCATCAATATTTATGCATTGGTTTTTATTCGTTTTTCATGTGTATGTTGCATGTGTATTTCAATTATTATTTTGTATGAATCTATGTATTTCCAGAATATTTGTATGTTTTAAAATTGGTGTTAAAGTTCAAAAATTTTATGAGGCATATCCCAACATGTGGTTGGAGATGTTAGACACTCAGATGCATAATTCCCATTCTTATGACATGAGAAGCACTTTATTTTACTCAAGTACTTCTTCTTCTCTAGCTATGATGATCCTCCATTATTGTCACCCTTCTTGTTGGAAATATTTATTTTTCCCTTATTTGTCTTACTGAAAAGAGCCAAGTTCTCATCACTACTTCCCTGCTTGTTGCTCTTAGACTCCTCCCAAGTTTCTTCCTGGATGAAAACATCCCAAAGTCTCTACCAATCTGGGAGATGTTCCCGAGCATAGAATCCCTTGACAAATGGTTCACATGACTTGGGAAGACCATTCAATGCCACATTCATGAGCTATAGATCCTTCATTTTCTCCTTTATGGCTACAAGTTGATCACATACTTAAGTGATCCTCAAGAAATAGCTCGTAACATTGTCAGATCTAGACATATATATAGATTTGAGTTTATTTCCTAAGACCATATTCCTATTCATGTTAGTGCTATGAAATAAACCTACAAAGGAGTCAAACATCTCTTTGGAAATCATATTCTCAGATAAGTGAGGAATTAGATGATCCTTCACTGAATCCAAGATAAACCTCTCAACTTTGATCTCTTTCTTCTTGTGAGCTACCAAAGATATCGTATTTTTTTGTGGAACAAGTACTTTGTCCACAAACTCCCAAAGGTCATACTCCTTTAACACCAAAGTTGCTCTTGTTTTCCAATATAGGAAGTTGGATGCTCCATCTAATCTATTTTCAACTCTCATACATGTTTATGCCATCCGTTAGACTTGATAAACTACCTTGGAAATAACTTGATGTTGAAACTGCCCTATACTGACTTGTATAAACTTGTGTGTGCCTGTAACCACTGAACCCCATGTATGTACATGACTTTCCTTACTGAAACCCATGTATGTACATGTTCTTTCTTACTACAACTCGCTTATATGTTACTATCTCCAAAGTAAATTTTGTATGTACATTATTGTTCCTTCTGCAACCTACATATAACTTTGTACGACTACAAAACCCTAGTTCTTCCTCAGTACTATTGTTTCCCTAAAATCCAATCCTTGATTTATGCCTGTTCGTTATGGATATGCTAAGATCTTCTGCAGATCTATTATATTTTATATCCTCTACTATCGATCTAAGATCTAGCTTCCTCCCAGAGCGACTACTCTGATACCATGTTGAAACCCCTTACTCTAGCACCTAGGTATCTTGTTATCTAGTGATTTCCTAGCTACAAATCAAATTAGTATCTCACAAAACAACATACACTTGCTGGAATATTCAACTCAAATAAAGATAGCGGAAGCAATACTGAAAACCAAAAATATCAATCGCAATACACAAGATAGTATTCCCATCAACTAAGCTTATCATTCAAATGACTTCAAACCTTGCAAGGGCTCCTATACCCGAGAAAATGGCCCACAAAGAAATACAAAAAACTATGAAAAATACCTGCAAACCGTTGAAACCTATGATTTGTTGTACGATCTTAGTATTTCACATTTCCCAATATGTACATGCCTTTCCTTAAGAAAACTCATGTATACATGTATGTCTCCACTAAGACCTGCATACACACACTCAAAGACTATACGAAACTTCGTAAAATGAAATCTTGTTGTTGCAACTCTAATCAGTTGAAAGCCACTTGAAATTTCCATTGTTTTGTTATCTCCCTGACCTAACATCTAGATGGAATTTCTTATCCACCTATCCAAGATCTCTTTGAATCACATTCCTTCATGATACAACTATCTATGTATCAAAACTATGTCTTCCTCCTTGACCCCAACCTTGATTTTAAAAGATTGAGTTATGAACTAACCCTAATCTCCAAAGTCATTGACGGTTGAGATTACTTATCACCTCACTTGAGATCAATGGATATTATTTAATTCACTAATTCTAATTAAAACATTCCCTTAAATAAAACTCAACTCTCTAATAAAATAACTTTACTTTATTAATTCCTTTAATTAGAGTAAAGTCTCAAGTTAGAAGGCTTTGGACGACTTCCACATGTCTAGACACTTAGACCTATGTGTAAATACCTATTCGATGCTACCAAACACCAACAAATACATCATTATTCAAGTATGAATTCACCATAAAATCAAGAGGAACTTAATGTGCCATACTTAACTTTCAACCCTAGTTAGTGTAGCCCTCAAAAATAGAGTGAATATCCCTAACTAGTAAATTACAACAACAAGTGTTCTTTAACAATGATTACATGAAGACAAGGAGAGGTTTTCACCTCAACCCTTAGGTCTTCCTATTGGAACAAACTTTCCCTTCTTCAAATATTATACCAACAAGTTTGTACAAGTAATTTCCAGCCATCAAATCAACCCAAGAAAAAGAAAGATGAAGAACTTCACATTGAAATTCCCCTTAAATTATTCCTCCCAAAATGTCTTCAACTAATCTTGGAGGTGAACTCATACACTTTCAACCATGCCTTTTTGTCCCATGAACCTCATAGTATTTGTATCCTTCCTCCTTAAATAATTCCTAATTTAGGTACACCTCATGAAGGCCCCTAGAATTTGACAAGTCAACTTTAAAATCCACGTGGATAAATCTATGCTAGGGTACACATCTTGATGCATCATAAAATTGCTAGTGCACATTTTCCTCTCTCTATATGGGAACACAACAATAAATGAACTTTTTTCTCCTTTAAGGCACCTCTTATCAACCTCTTATAGTTAATTTTTTACATTAGGTCAAGACTGGCCTAAGCATACTTAAAGTTATGTTTTATTATGACTTTATATCAAGGATGAAATACACATTACTTAAATGTAAATTTATTAGTTGAAATATATTCATTTGGATCCCCTCCTACTAGGGCCAACCTCTCCATAACTTAATTGCAAATCCCAAGCTCATGTTTAAAGTGTGTTTGACCTCTTTCTTTTTTTAAATCCCCTTTTGAGGGCATATTTATGTTTTTAAGCAACAAAGTAACATCCTTCTCAACCATATAGTGGATTGTTCCTCATTAAGAACCTCCTTTTACCATTCAATTGCATCCATTGCCACCTGAAATCAATCCAAGAAAGGGTGATATTCCTCTAGCCTCCTTCCTTGCCACAAGTCATGCTCTAGGCCTACTCCAATGTGGGATGTTTTGCTCTTTTTACCTTTGAGTGCATATAATGGGTCCATAATTGCACATGGAATATTTCCATGA
The DNA here is from genome assembly GCA_032191745.1 of Picea mariana. NCBI lineage: Eukaryota > Viridiplantae > Streptophyta > Pinopsida > Pinales > Pinaceae > Picea > Picea mariana. The sequence goes on from JASDQU010104098.1 coordinate 525,644, forward strand.
AAATAGTGTGCCTTCAAATATGTAGGAAAGGCCTTGAACAACATGCTCTTACCCCAACAAGGTGAAATATGCCTCTAAAAAATCTCCATTAACTTGTGACTTCCACTGAATTCCAAGGATCTTCTACTATACTCAATGACAGAATAAAGGGTCATGAAAATGAGAATTGAACCATGCCTTTTAAGGGGTAAAACACTTCCTATCTAAGATATTATAAGATAATTTGAAGAATATAATTTTCTCCCTATAGGCTTCCCAACTTGCTTCACTTATTCTATATAATAACTTGAAAATCATGTAAATATTGACCACAAAGATACAATACAATGCTTTATTGAATACATGTTTTCATGAATAATTGGTTGTTCTCTAAAATTTGGTAGTCATACTACTACAATAGGAGTCTATAGCATCATTGTTTTTCATCACCACAACCCTTTTTTCCATTTTCAATCTTTTTTTCTTGCGAACATCAATATTTTGGGAAGTGATCTTTGTGTTGAGTTTTCAACTAGTTTGCATTGAACCCACAACTCTAAAAAACATTAAAAAAAAATTGTCTTATGTCGACTAGCATCATAGTATTTGAATTTTTGTGTCATTTTCACATCGCTAAAATTTGTCACATGTCATAGGCATAGTGTTTGTGTTGTGTTGCATTGAAGTATTGTAGTATATGTAAATGTATAGCATCTTATTAGCATCATATCAGTGTCAAAATAATATATTCAATAAAAAAAATATGTGTTATGAAATTCTTGTCATATTTTCATAAATCTGACATCATTCTTCAAGAAAGTTCCAATTGATCATGATCAATATTGCAGTCTTCATAACACAATGTGAAGAATCATGGAAGTAATTAGGCAAGCATGCATCCTCCCTATAACCCATCTCTTCTCTTCAAAGTTTAGGCTAATATGCTACATTGAAGGAGAAAAATGGCCACCATCAAGTTGTTGCTAAGTAGAAATCATGTTGTCAACAATTATGGAAGTTGTCTCTCTGATGTGGATTGTTGTGTTCAATTTATTTACTCCGATTGTGTTATTCATGTTGATGAATGTGGTTATTAGAACCATTGTTGTTACTTATGGAATGCACCCAAAAAAAAAAATCAACAGGGACCTCAAAACAAACTCATCTTTGTAATACATAGCAAGCACCTTTAGTTTATCTAGAGATAGGTCAAGGGTAGTTAAGTCTAAAAAATAGGAAGAAGAAGATAAAATGGTGGATAATGCAGTAATAGAAGAAGAGAAGAATGGTAAAAATGATAGAGGAAAAGAAATTGAAAGTGGAGGCAATATAATTCATAATATTTCCATGGATAGAATTCTTCCCTATCAACTTATTTGATTAATTTGGTGGACTTGATAAGACACACTTAATGACATATATAAAAATATGGACTTCATTTTTCTTACGTTCACCGTTTTTGTTCTCACCGTCACATTTGGATTTATCACCACCCTTATTATCATCATCCCCTCCTCCCTTTTTTCTCTCCACCATATTTCTTCTCCCCGTCACCAAGATTAATAATATTGAATTAAACGAAAAACATTTTCCTATAAACATCATCATCTATTATTTGATAATGTAGTATTTATTAGGATTTTCAACGTGTAAACAAAAAATATAATTTTCTCCTTTAGTGCATAAAATGGTAGAAACATATAATTTATGATACAAGTGAAAAAAATGAAAAATGCATTCCACCTAATGTACAATACAATACTACATTTCTAAAATACCTTCATCTATAAGGGATACCCTTTGGAAGTATCATATTCATAAATCCTATAGGTTAGAAGAACAATTAGGATTTATCATCTTCATCAGCTAGTATTATTAGATGCTTGGAAAAATAACCCAATTAAACCATATTCCTTGCGAGAATAATGGAGCCTTCCCAACCATGAAATGAAGTATGGTAACACCATCTGACTAGATATCAAATTTGCAACCTTGGAGTAAAGATCCCAAATATAACACCTATAGGAATAGTTTTCACATATTTAATTTTTCAAATCTACCCACTCATTTTTGTGGTTTCAAATTCCTTATAACCTTGAATCTATACTTTATTCACCAAAATGTTAACATAATTATGTAGCTAATAGCAAAATCCCATCTTCTTAAAACATTGACGATCATTGTTGTAGAGGCCTAAGAAATTTGAAAATCTTAGTAGTTAATATCAATTGTGTACAACCTTTTTTTTTTTATAGAGATAATATCCAAGAGGTAGCTAGGCCATCACTTCCCTTCTTATCATCATCATCCTTCCTTCCCTTTTTTTTCTCCATCATCCTTCTTCTTCCCACCACCACCCTTCTTATCCCCACCACCACCACCTTCCTTCTTCTTCTTCCCCCTTCTTTGTTTCCCCTGTACTTCTCCATTCATAATTGTATTCATCCTTATTATGTGGAATTATATCCAAATAATTATTATATGATCTACAAATATGAATCTAGTAAGGCATTGAGATAATAACATTCAATATTAAAGTATAATATAAATACAAAAGAATGTAATACAATACGTTTGTTTTCTTCCAAACCATTGTGATCAACCATAGTTGTATTGAATTTTGGGTGTAAAATAATAGGGTAGACATGGATAATTTTCTTTCTATCTCTTTTCACTCTCACTGGGGATGCACCAACTTATCTTCATTAAGAATTTGAAACTAATGGTACTTCTTGTTATATTATCTATTACGCTTCATGTAGTAATTTAAGAAAATCCTAAATTGCTTCACTCCCAATATATTATTTGTACTATTGAAGGTGGTAATTGGAACCATCATTTTTACTTTTGGAATACTCAAAACAACAACACCAATAGGGATCTAAAAAAAAACCCATATTTGTTATAAAAATTAAACACCTTTTGTTTATCTAGATATCGATTCACCATCACCTTCCGGTTCCTCACAACCCTTATTATCATCATCCTCTCCTATATTTTTGTTTTCTCCACCATCCTTCTTCATCCCACCACCATAATTTTTTTTGTGTTGATCATGAGGGGCATTGTGGGTGGAAACGTAACAAAATATGTAAAACTACAAATTAATGTAATTTTTATTGAAATGTTATGACTAATTAATGGTACTTCTTGGTTTGGGATCTGTTTCACTTCATGAAACAAGTTGATTACCTCCATACTACCTTGGTTGGGTAAATTTTCCCTTCTATTACCCCCCGAAGTTGTCTGTGCACTTGTTATGTCTTTTGAGGGGGGCTACATTAGCAATTTTAGTAACCTTAAAATTAATAGATAAACTTGACAATTCTTAACATTAACAAGTGCATTCTTGGAATTTTTGTAGTTGGTCGATCCCCTAACTTCATTTTGTGATTTATATCCATTAAATCTATAGGATGATTACTATGTGCTCTATTTGGATCTCGAGCAATTTAATTTTACAAAGATACCCACTCATTTCCATAGTTATTAGAACTATTATTTTTCCTTCTAAAATGTGCAAAAACAACACCGACACAAGCGACCTCAAAGAAAATCGTCTTTATTATACAAACTATACCTACCAGTGGGAAAACATGACATAATCCCACCTTCAACCTTTATTCTCTGGGTTGAAATTGTTGACAATGTTTACGAAAAGTGATCATATTTCTCAAACAAAAATGAAAATAAGATGGCTAGCATTCATGTGTAAAGTACTAATCAATGTATTCACCCATTCCACATACATTGAATCTTATTCTCTACAAATGACTCATACAGTCTCTCACCTAAAGATTTTATTTCAAGAACAAAGGAAGAAATGATGATAAATTAACTTCATCCTATTTTTAGTCATTCTCAAGTGTTGAAAAAATATGATTTTTTCAAAAAGAATCTTTTTGAAATATTGTTTTCAAATAAGAAGTAGTTTGGAATCAAATTACAAGCTCTCCTAGTGGTGAGAATTACATTAGCAAATTCATTAGGTGGCTACATTAGCAATTTCAGTAACCTTACAATTGATAGATAAACTTGGCAAGTCTTAACATTAACAAGTGCATGATTGGATTTTTTGCAGTAACTCGATCCCCTAACTTGATTTTGTGATTTATATCCATTAAATATAGAGGATGATTGCTATGTTTTGTATTTGGATCTTGAGCAATTTAATTTTACAAAGATACCCACTCATTTCCATAGTTATTAGAAATATTATTGTTCTTTCTAAAATGTGAAAAAACAACACCAACAAAAGGGACCTTAGAAGAAACCCATCTCTATTATACAAACTATACCTACCAATGGGAAAAATGACATAATCCCACCTTCAACCTTTCTTCTCTAGGTTGAAATTGTTGACAATGTTTACCAAAAGTGATCCCATTTCTAAAAAAAAAAATGAAAATAAGATGGATAGCATTCATGTGTAGATGGCTAATCAATATGTTCACCCATGCCACATGCATCATCTTATTATCTACAAATGACTCATGCCTTCTCTCTCCTAAATATTATATTTCAAGAACAAAGGAAGAAATGATGATGAATTAACTTCAACCTATTTTTAGTCATTCTCGAGTGTTGAAAAAATATGATGTTTTTTAAAATAATCTTTCTGGACACTTGTTTTCAAATAATAAGTCACCTGGAATCAAAATAACAAGCTCTCATAGTGGTGATAATTACATCAAATGAATTCAACTCATGCATTCTTATTATACAAAAGAGAGCATTTATTTCTTAGTTGTGGATGAAGCATTGCCTATTTTACTAATTGCTTCTGAAACGATGTTTCATTATTGTGTGGATACATATATGTATATTTGAATGTTATTCATTGGAGTCATTGAGAAAAAGTAAAATTTTATCCATGTTGTCATCTTTGTAGATAAATGTATTTCACAATTTACAAGTCTCGACATAAGTAAGGACAAGTTTGATTACGAGCATGTAGAGATGGTGAAGGATTCTCTACATGAATTATTGTATATGACTTTTAATGGATCAAAGTATCATAGTAGAATCAAAATATATATATAATACTACTTTTAGTCAACTATATTGCTATCTATTAAAGATGCATGCAAATACATTGTTTTGAAATAACTTAATGCTAACATTGAGGGTAATAAATCTAAATTGAATGAAAAGAGTATAATTTGGATTATTCTACCTTGTTGTGGCTATTGGGAATTATTAAATTGTGATAGAAAATTATTTGAAATGGTGCTTAAAGTGTTTTTTGAAGATACAAATCTTCATACTTCAAGAAATGCTCGTATAATAAATAGTTACTATTATGAACATGAGATACTTAATATTTTAATTAATTAGTTTCTAAAGGCTATGGGAGATGGGGATATAATTACTTCAACTTCATTTCAAGCTTATTTTCTTATAAATGGGTTGATACTATATCATCAACCTATTTAGGGGGATAGATTCCCTTTTACTCGACAATAGGAATCAAACCCGAAGATAAGGCTCTATTAGACTCTTCTTCATTTGGAATAGTGTGACTCTCCGGATTAATAGTCCAACAATTGTTTGATGGGATTTAAGATTTGTTGATTTTCCTCGCTTGGTCTTTCCTATTTTTTGGAAAAGGATTTTCTTGTAATTTTTTAGAAGATAGTTATGATTAAAGATTGGATGGTTTACAAGAATTATTTATGTTAACCAGTCAATCAACATAAAACATGTAGAATAACACAATTCTTCTTAAAGATAACTTCCCAGAAGAAATATGGTAATAAATAACAAGTAAAGTGATATATATATGTAAGTTCTCCTTGGAAATAATTCTCTGAAAATACTAGATAACAATCGTTACACGTGCATGAAAATAATTGGCTAAAGACTTTTTGGTTATAAAGAAGTAATTCTAGATCTAATGATCATCTTAGGTAAAGCCTCAAAGTATATTAACATGCATATTTAAACAAAGATGAGAGATCAATGGAAGTAGAATTCATTCACAAGATAGCTTGGTTACAAAATATCTTCTTAGACATTGATATAAGAATGATTAAATGCATAAAAATCCACACTATAACCACATATCACACAATTGGTTCCAAAATCAATTCCATGCTCTAGCGGAGCTTCACCATTAACTGTAGAAATAGTTTTGTAATATAATAAACGGAAAAAATGTTTTCTTTCCAAAAGGTCCTTTTCTATCGGGTGTACCCTCTTATTTATACAAATTTAATTAACTAAAATAAAATCCACCATGGCGGCTGAAAATAGAAAAACAACAACTTGTGTCATGATGACTCAATGATCTAGATGTCGATCTAGATGTCCTTGCCCTTTCATTCCCTTCCACGTATTCGGCCCACTCCCTAAAAATTGTTGTACAACTATCACTGAAAGGGAATCTATGTTGGTCCATCAACATACTTAACTCATGTTTACTGTCGTAGAATTGGAGAGTGTATTTCCACATTTGCTAGTCAATTGCTCCTTCCGATATATGATCCCAACCTGGACAACGACATATCTTTGAACATTCCTTCACTCTACAGTTGTGATTTGGTCGATCTAATATTTATACTTTTCGTCCGATCGCTAAAATTCGTCTAATACTTCATCTATCGGTAGAAATTCCAAAAGAGAGTCAGAAGTTGGTAATTGGAGGTCTGTCATTAACTAGTTCAACTTCTCCCAAACCTGATGACAACATTCCCACTCTTCTTATAATTTATCTCTTGGCTCATCCACAATATTAGCCCAATGTTTAGTGGTCGAGTGCATTTGAACTAACTGCCCATCCGATAACAACTCTATGTTATGGTCCTATGCTCCTTTGTCCTTTTGTTTTGTTTGAATGAACTCGACCTTCTCTAAGGTGCTGGCTCATTTCTCTGCGTACCAAAGTATGTCCTTGTAGGTTATCACAAATAACAAGGACTCCTCTTGAAGAGTGAATGCCTATATTACTAAGTCTTATTGCATCTTAAATAATTTTTTATATAATTCTAGAAATTCTTTCTTAAAGTTTGTTAGCCCTTTAACTTCTTGATGATCTTGAACCTAGTGCTTAAGAGAGGTTATTTCAACCTTGGATTGCTCTAATTATATTTATTCCATTATGACTTTTCAAAAGAGGCATGTGATATGGATAATCTTGTTGAATATATTTGGCTCATTTTATCTTTCTTGGAATCTATGAGAACTTCCTCTGTGGTGCACAGTACACCACAATCCAGTGTAATTTTCCTTTCTTTGTGAGTTCTTTTGACTATATATTTCTACTTTTTATAATAAGAAAAAGACTCTAATCAATCCACCTCCTCAATTGGTTTAGGTATGGGTTGATCACCCCAGGACAATACATTTCTCAGACTCCCAAGGGTATAGAAGTGATATGATATAGGTTCCTGAGTGAGTTCCTTACCTGGAGATTATTTCCCTGCATCCTTTTCTAGCTGACTAGATGTCTCTTCATTGGTGACATTTTCTTGGGTTTTATCTTGGGTTTCATATTATGTGTTTTATCCCAAAACTAATGAGCCATCTAGTAAACTCTCATTTCGATTCTCAGTTTATTCATCATTTTTGGTACCTACTCGAGGATGGTGCTAGTGTCCTTCTTATTTTCCTTATCATGCTATGTGTTTTCTCCACTTTTATCATTTTCATTATTTTGATTGTTTTGCGGCTCACCATTTGTCTCAATTGTTAATATTATGGTAGTTGTGGGAGGTATTTACCCCCATGTGTGAATCTGACGAGAATAGAAGACTCTGGGAAGCAAGAGAAACCCTAATGAGTTGGATAATAACCCTAGAAGTCTTTTCGGCTCAAGAAGATAATTTATATTAGGTTATTATCCTCCAAGAGAAGAAGTCGGCCAGAAATAATAATAATATACTGAACATACAATTATCTAGAAGGAGAAGTCGGCCCCAACAAATCTGGCAGAACTAGTATAAATACAGGGTGACAGTTCTCATTTGACAGCATCTCAGAATTGCAGTTACCATTTTGGTGCGCACTACAGTTGCAGTCTTGTGCGTAGGTTTGAAGGAGACAACAAGTTTTCAGTATTGGCTTAAATATCTCTTGGCCAGGGTTTGGACTATCTGATCAACTCTTTTTGATGCACTATCCTTGGGGAAAGGTGCACTACTCTTTGTTTGGCTATCTAGCCTAGGGTTTGCTTCTGGAAGAATTCTCAGTCAAGGTTAAGGTGCTCATAGGGAGGCTTTGGCCTATGGTTGGGTGACAAGGGTATCGCCAATGGTAAAACAAGCACACCATCTTCTATATTCTAACAGGTTATGGGCCCACACCCCTTCAATCAGCCTAAAACGCTGGAAGGAAACATAGTCGCTAGACATTGAGCTCGTTGAGGAACTGTCGCTAGGGTTACTAGTAGGAGCAATTTCCAAAAGCACTGTAGCGAGGGCTACTAGCAGAAGCAGTTGCAGAAACCCTAAACCTCTTGTCGAGGCACCTTAAGTGACGAGATTGACCTAATATCTAGATAGATCAGTGTGCCCTAGCCCAACGCATTTCCTGGTACTCTTAGAAGGCCAAGACGTGAAGTTTGATTTTTTGGTCAAATCTAGGGTTTGACCAAGTCAAGCAAGCCATGACGAACTCTATGAAGTCTGAGAACAAGCTAGATGGAGCCTCTAACTTCAGAGCATGGAAGACAAGGATTGACCTCATCCTTGCTAAGAATAAAGTGCTAGATATTGTGAAAGGAAAGATCGTGAAGCCAGAGTTTGAAGAAGGAGAAGAGAAGGAACCACAAAACATTGCAGCTATGGAGAAATTCAAAGACATTGACATCAATGCCATGAGTATCATAGTGGATTCCATAAAAGACCACTTGATACCCTACATCTCCCATATTGACTCATCGAAGAAGATGCACGATGCCCTAACAAATCTCTTCTCAGTCAGAAACATTGGACAAGTTATGAGTCTGAAGAATGAGCTCCGTGACATGAATATGAATGATGACAACAGCATAACATCATACTTTTTAAGGATCTCCCAGTTAAGAGATCAACTACAAGCTATTGAAGAGATCACTTCAGAAAAGGAGTTGGTGAGCATAGTACTCAATGGTCTTCCCAAGACATGGGATGCATTTGCTGCAAGCATGAACACAAGGAAGGAGTACCCGACATTTGAAGAACTTTGGACTTGCTGTGCTCAAGAAGAATCAAGGATCAATGAAAAAGAGAAACCCCTAAAGAAATACAATGATCAAGCCTTCACAGCAAGATTCAAGAACTTTAGGGACAAAATAAAGTTCGATTCAAGAAGGAAGCCAAAACAAAGAAAAGATATTTCAGAAATACAATGCTTCAACTATCAAAAGTACGGTCACTACAGAAATCAGTGTCCTGAGCTAAAGAAAAGGAAGGAGAAACACGAAGCATCGATTGCTGAAGAAAAGGAACCTATAAAGAACACTAAGCTTCTTATTTCTTGTACATTTCTTGCTTGCATCATCTTTGTACATATCTTGTATATCTATCTCTTGGAAAATAATGTGTTCCAAGAGGAACTATACCTATGAAAGAACAAACAAGATGAAAAGAGTTATCATTAGATATTACACATGAAAGAATGAAATATATCATGTGAAAGCTATTACAAGATAAGCTGAAATCAGAATCAATCTTGAAGAGACTTAGAAGTCAGACATCAAGAGAAATTGGAGAAAGACTTACGACGACAACTAAGACGGAAGCGTGGACTCTATCAGACAGAAGAGCCAAGTATATATTACAGAAGACAATAAGGATGCAGATGGAAGTATGGACTCTATCAGACGAAGGGAGCCAATTATATGCACTCTTACATAAAGCAAGGGTTAGGAGGGAGCTAATCCTATTATCCATTGAAGATGATGAAAGGTATATATACATGGTAACATTCATGAAAGACAACACGTGTTCAATTCAGCCGCAGAAGAAGACTTCCTCGGAAGCCCTAAAGAATTCCTGGTTGTCCATCCACATCCATGATCCTATGATGAAGGGAAGAAGTGAAATCTCTAGGGAATGAAATCTATAAGAAACTCCATGGACCCGAAAACTAAAGAAGAACATGAAGATTCCAAGAAAGAAGAGAAACCAGAACAACCAGTCATTACATCAATAATCAAAAGATTACCAAGCTTGATATGAAAGCAATCAAGAAGAGAACTGAAAGTTGTGATGAAGAACAATGTATGGAAGACTTATAAATGAAAGCATTGCGAGATCTAGAACCAGAGGTTCTCTCAGATGGAGGGAGAAGACTATGATGATTGATTGTTCCAGTACACCCAACCTATCTCTATATAAGTCATTATTAGATGAATACAATGAATGTTCTCCAGAGAAATTGAATGAAGAGCGTATGAAGAGAAATCTCAAGACTTTGAGTTATACCAGAAAGAGACTCCTGTATGTAGATAAGAAGAAGACAACTTGGTGGAGAAACCTCCAATGCATAGCAGAAGCATGGTGAATATTTCCTATAACATCAAGATGACTACTCAACAGATCACATCTCATGATGACAGAAGAAGCACCACATGGATATGTTCCAGTTCCCCAACTATGATATACTCTATTGTTCAGATCTACATGAAGCCTTCATAATGTTCCAGACTAAAGTACAAGCATTACATTATCCATGATAAAATCCAGAAAGGAGAGAATGATTTCTCCAACACACATCTCCACAGATAAGCAGATAAGCAAACATTTTGATAAAGCTTCTATCCAAGATGAACGAGTTTGCGTACTCAAGTTGGAGCTTGTGGAAACAACTTCCTTCTTATTGGAAAAGGAAGAAATGACTCTCCAAGTTAGGTGAGACTACTGAAAATATTATTTATCTTTCTAATTGAAAAATAGTCCAGATTGGACAGATGCTTTCCTGTTCGGAAAGTGGATTGAGATTTCTGACAGATAGTGACTTCCCATTGTAGTTAACATGGGAGGTAGACTGATTGCTGATGTATCATAGACAATGACTTCCCATTGTGGTTAACATGGGGAGTGGTCTAGGATAGTCATTCTTCTTGGCAGTCACTCTGAGTAGTGGTCAAGTAGAATGGTCTGCCTCACCGGGCAGTCATTCTTTCGAAGTTCACAGTTGTGAGCAGTTTCAAAGAATGGTCCGTTTTGGAGGTTGATGCAGGACAAACATTCCTTAGGGAAGACTCATTCTCTCTAGGTTACACTTTGTTTAGTGTCGGAGGAATGGCCCAGGGTGGGGAATGGTCCAGACAGTTATTCCTTAGGGCAGACTCATTTTGTCCAGGTTACACTTTGTTTAGTGTCGGATGAATGGCCCAGGTTGGGGAATAGTCCAGGCTCAGCAATCAGGGACAATCATTCCTTAGGGTTTATACTTTCTCTCCAGGGTGCACTTTGATTAGTGTAGGAGGAATGGCCCAGGGTGGGGAATGGTCCAAACATTTTTTAGGGTTTATACATTCTATCCAGGGTGCACTTTGATCAGTGTAGGAAGAATGGCCTAGGGTGAGAAATGGTCCAGGATAAAAAATCAGAGACAATCCTTCTTCCTTCTTTGTGAATAATCGGGCAGATAGCCCATTGCTGATGAGGGAAGATATTCCTTCAAATCTCACAAACGTGAGTGAAATATTGTCCCAGAGGATTCAATTTATCTTTAACAATATTTTTCTATGAAGGATGGCATCAGATGATTGTTATGGAGACTACCTGTCTCCAGACAATAGAGATATACTACTGTGGTGGATATGCTCCACTGTTCGTGAGGCAAATATTCTTTCAGAGCTCACAGATGTGAGTGAAATATTGGCCCAGATAATTCAATCTATACTATAACATTGTTTCTGTGCAAACTTCTATCAGATGTTTGTTATGAAGATTATATGACAGTAGATGAAGACTACTATGGCAGATATTCTTTTAGATTTCACAGATGTGAGTGAAAGATTGGCCCAGACAAATCAGTTTATATCATAACATTGTTTCTATGTAGGATGCTATCAGATGTTTGTTATGAAGACTATATGACAATAGATGAGGACTACTGTGGTGAATATGTTTCACTGTTCGCAACCATACGTTGCTGATCAAGTACTTGTGTGTTACTTGACGTGGTAGTGAACCACTAGATTGTAGTTATGTACTACTATGAATAGACACAGTTGTTCTCTATCCTTTTTCTAATTGCCTTGAAGACTATCAACAGTTTATTGGAGATAATGATCATTTAGATGGATGATGAACAAAGATTTTCTAGACGAAAAACAGTTCAGAACTTTTACTCCTCTTGTATCACTCTATGGTAAGAGTGACTTATCCAACATCATATCTAATTACTCATATGAAGTATGGTTTCGAGAGTTGATGCAACTGATGGTGATGGTGATGCTCATGATCTACTCATGAAATAGTCTAGATGACTATATTGATGCTACCGGGTAAATGGTATGTTTTGTGCTCAAGTCCATTACATGTAAATACCTCTCTAGCTAGGAGGGAGTGTTAATATTATGGTAGCTGCGGGAGGTATTTACCCCCACATGTGAACCTGATGAGAATAGAAGACTCCGGGAAGCAAGAGAAACCCTAATGAGTTGGCTAATAACCCTAGAATTCTTGTCGGCTCAAGAAGATAATTTATATTATGTTATTAGCCTCCAAGAGAAGAAGTCGGTTAGAAATAACAATAATATACTGAACAGACACTTATCTAGAAGGAGAAGTTGGCCCCAACAAATCTGGCAGAACTAGTATAAATACAGGGCACCGGTTCTCATTTGACAACATCTTAGAATTACAGTTCCCAGTTTGGTGCGCAGCAGTTGCAGTCTTGTGCACAGGTTTGGAGGAGACAACAAGTTTTCAGTATTGGCTTGAATATCTCTTGGCTAGGGTTTGGACTATCTGATTATCTTTTTGTGATGCACTATCCTTGGGGAAAAGTGTGCTACTCTTTGTTTGGCTATCTAGCCTAGGGTTTTCTTCTGGAGGAATTCTCAGTCAAGGTTAAGGTGCTCGGAGGGAGGCTTCGGCCTATGGTTGGGTGACGAGGGTATCGTCAATGGTAAAACGATCACACCATCTTCTATATTCTAACATCAATGTCACTATTCTAGTTTCCTTGCTACTTACCATCCCGATTGATTTTAACATCTTGTCCATTTGTACCTTCCCTTTTACCTTCTAGTGATGAAACCTATGGGTCTTGGCCACTGGGTGGGACATGATCTATCTCATTACTATTTGATGAAGTATCACCTTTGTTTTGGTGAGAGGACTCATTCTTTCCTAAGTTAGAAGTATATTTCTTTTCATTCCCATATTTATTTGGTCCTACCTTTTACTCCTTCACTGGGCTTGTTGAAGTTTCCTCTGTACTAGTTTTTCATTGACAATGGGGACAACATGTTCTTCCCCTCTCTCTTCTTCTCTTATCAGATCAATGATTTCATCAGGATTCCTACCAATGGATAGTTTTTCTTGATCCTTCTAAGGCTTCTGCTCATGTTTTTCCCTTTCCTTCTTCAGTCATACTAATTCCTCTGTCTTATGGTGTTTCATTAATTCTTCCATAATCCTTTTTATCTCATCAGCCCATTCCTTATCTTACTTCATCTTCAATTCTTCTTGTTGTTGTTAGGCATGTTCTTCTCGATCTCTCTTCCTTTTTTTCATTGAATTCAAACTCCCTTTATTTCTTTTCTACTTTCCTTCTTTGCTTAGCAAGTTCTTCATATGCTATGTCTTCCTTGTCTTTCTTTCAATGTTCCTCTTGAAGTATTATTTCTTCTACTTGCTCCTTTAGGATTCTTTCTTGTTTTTCCTACAAGGTGTGATGTTCTTTCTATGTTGTGATATCTTCTTTTTCTTTGTGTTTCCCTTTATTAGCCCCTTTTATAAAGGAGAATCCAAGATTCACCATTTGTATTTACTCATCTATTGGTAGAGAGGAAAATATGGTTACATTTGGATTGGACCTTCTCTTCTCCACCTCTTTCCAGTATTGGGAATTCTCTATGAACAATTATTCTTCCCACTTTTCATGAGCGTGTGGCTAATTCAAGGCCACTTGCTATGCATGCTTTGGAACTAGTCCTTTGGGATTGTGTTTTCTATACCTTCATGTCTTGAACCTACATTATAAGTGCACCTCACATTCTTGTTTGGAATGCTTGGAATCCCTAGCCACATAGTACTCTATCTGAAAGACATAAGGGATAAACAACCTCTTCTTATCCTTCACTAGGGTAGCATTGAATCCTTGCATCACAGTCTGATTAAAAATTTCTCTAACGACCAACCTATGGGGAACATACATAGGTAATAGGTGTGGTGGGATCATAACTTCATATATCCTTAAATAGGAATGTTTCTCCTCAAAGTACCAATTTCCAATACAATTCAAGATCTTTTTTTCTTTCTTTGATAGTCTAGGACACTCTCGTCCAAATACAAGAAAATAGATCCTAGAAATGATAAAGTCACAAAGAGGATAAAACCTTTTGTACATGTTTTCCCAAAGTATGTTGAAATACAAATGGATAGGTGGTTCAGAAACATGCCAACTAATTGATAGCCTAGGGAATATGTTCTATGCACAACACATCCAAGAGAAATGGAACCATGTGAAATGCAGGAGGATCACCAAGTTTTGGGGAATAAGCTTGACCAAATTTCATACTGAGCTATTTAGAAACGACACCTCCCCAATTGAATTTCCTACCCCACATTGACACATAATAATCCAAAGGTAGTCAAGCTTTTGAGAATTGGGAGTAGTCCCTTTCACCATACAATCTACACAAGAGAATCATAACATACATATATGGTTCCTTCAAGCTAGATATGGCATACCTATCGATGGATGGCTTGAAAAATTTCATGTCTTACTTCCACCAACTATTCAATATTTTACCGGTGTCATATTGTTCATAAAATGAAATCACAAAATCATTGGTAAGGGACTCATCAGGGCCTGGAATTTTGTAGTAGATAGTTATATCTTGAGGGAGGAAGGAGCCCATTCATTCTCCTTGATCATTCATAATTTTACAATCATGGGATTGATTTAGTTTGATTGATGACCCACTCCATGAGTTCTATACAAGGCATGACAGGTGCTTTGGAAGTGATAGAGTGTAGCATGGAACTCTTTGTTGCAGGGGAAATTGCATCGTCTACTTTCCTAAGCTGCAGGTCACTATGCATAGTATATTTTGGGTAGTCTCCATTGTTAAATTTTAGGAAAATATTTTTCCAGGAAAGGATTTTCACCTATGTGGAAGTTTCACTTCATGCACATGGCTCGATGTCCCAGAATAGTGTCACTAGTTTGGATATTTTTTGGGGGGGAAACTTGACGAGAGGTTCTACATTCTTGGTCGTCAGGGCTTCTTCCACTCATGTAGGTGTAGAACTTGAACCAACCTCAACATCACCTGAATG
Organism: Picea mariana; assembly: GCA_032191745.1. Classification (NCBI taxonomy): domain Eukaryota; kingdom Viridiplantae; phylum Streptophyta; class Pinopsida; order Pinales; family Pinaceae; genus Picea; species Picea mariana. Next base: position 541,069 of record JASDQU010104098.1, read on the forward strand.
TATCCTTAGCCTCTTGGGTTTCCTCTACATGGGATATTTTTTGTGAGGCATAACAGCTGTAGGAAAAAATTCATGATTAGAAAATATCCCAATAAAATTCCCAAAACTATATATTGCACAACATAACATACAAGTACCAAGCAACATCGATAATTACAGAAGTGAATCTTACCTAACAACACTCTTTCAATATGTAATTACTGGTTGATTAGATCCTTCTACACTAAAGTTAAACATGTGTTGCAAATTAAATTCACTAGCAGAAAATATGAACATGCGAATGCACTCAATTGATAACACACTCAACTCAAACAAACAATGTAGCAAGTTTGGGAGAGAATGCATTTTAATAACCAAATATTGAATCCATGGGAGAAATTTTTCAATAGTAATGGAATTTAATGTAGTGGTAGTACCTCCCACTGGCCTTTGATGGGTGACTTGATGCATATATGTGACTATCAATGGTTTCATGGAGTTGTTTAACTTTGAACGTAGTTGTTCATTCAGGTTCGAGAGCCATAAATATTTAATGCACAATTCAAATACAATATCGATCCAACTATAGATTCTCATATCTTTATAGAGGTGACATCAACTATGTTCATGTAAGGTAACGTGGAGAACTAGTGTGGCATTGAGAGAGAATGTTTCGATACCTAGTTCGAGGGGTCATTTTCAATGTGTCAAGGGGCCCACTTTATTCGTAAGGTGAAATGAAGTACATGATTAGAAATCCGACAACTCATTTTAAATTGTCTCTTTTAATCGGATGGTCAACATTATGCAAGCGAGAGTTTGTTGGGAGTCGGGTGACGGTTGGAGTGACGTAGAATACCGACGTGGCAGTGGATCAACATGTGGCAGTAGTTTATTGGATAATTAGTGAGGTGGCATGTCAATATTCATACAAGTGTGAGGAGGGAACGAACCATCAGATCAAAAAATCAACGGTTTGGATGCATTTGTTCATTTGATCATATGGTGAAGCATGTCTAATAAAAAAAGACTATCAGTGATCGGGTGTGGAGAGCGAGTGTGCTAGATGAATAAATTGGCCGATTTGGTTGACATTCGATGGATTCATCAGTGTCAATTGAATGATGTGAGAATCCCATCACAAGACAAACCAACATGGTAAAAACCCTAGACGATCGATGGGCATGATACTTGAGGTACGATGTGGCACTATTGTACTTTGGTATGGATGATGATCTGAAAATGCCACTCAACATATGATGTGGCCCATATGAATCCTTCAGTCTTACAAGGTGAGCGTACAGATGATGACATGAAAATGGTACAATTAACACGTGACATCTTATGTGGCACTCTAAAAATTGTGAAAGGTTCCTTCCTTTGTTGATCATGGACGATTATGATTGAATAATGGTTTTAATCAGAAAGTGGAGACTAATTACACCTCTAATATTCACGTTTAATTTAAGATGAAAAATTTACCTAAGTATCTTTTACCTTCACCCAATGTTCACATTGAACCATGCGGGAAAAGGTTTTGCATGTGTTGGCGTAGTGAACCACCCAAAAATCTACGGGCTTGTCAGTTGTCGGGTGTGTTGGACAGTTGGTTTAGACAGTTTGTTTGGACGGGCAATTGTTATTGATGTCAATCCTTAGAGATTGATGTCAACCCTTAGAGAGGTCAAATATGTTGGATAGTTGATTGATATGATCGAGATTTATGGTGAGTTAGTTGGGTGCAGTTGATGAAGTTTGGTAGCACATTTCGGTAGCTCCAAAGATGTGGTTTAGGTACCCAAGTTTGTATGAGTAATAATGGCATGAATATCAATGAATTTGTAGGTGAAACTATCACATATGGATAGTACATGTGTCATTTATAGTGATATGTGGTACATCACGTACTTCCTCATGGTTGAGTAGATATGGCTTAGTGAAGTTGGAGAACCCTCACAAGTTATCTAGAAACCCCTAGAAGGTCAACAAAGAAATCAATCAGTCTAGAAGCTCCTAGAAAGAGTTTACTGGTCAAAGTGGTTATAACTAGGATTTAATCATGGGTAAAGTTGTTGCAATAAGAAAATATCTAAAAAACAAATTATTTGAAACAAGAAGTGGAGAGTTTACTAATTATGGATAAAGTAGTTGCAAGTGGGTAAAGCAGCTGAAAGTGGGTTATCCCTAAAAGAGGGAGGTTGGATCAAATGGTTAGAAGATGACCCCTAAAGGAATCCACTTGGTGAGTATAAATAAGAGAGTAAGGGAATCCCATTAGAACCTATTTGAACTTAGTTGAATATCTATTTTGTGACAGGTTTTTTGCGGGTAATCATTGACAAATATGAGGTAGATAAAACCTGAGGAGACGAATAAATTTTGACAGAAGCTTCAGAGCTGCAGAGGGAAAGGGTTTTTGAATAAACCTAGTTACTGAGGTCCTCCCAGGTTGCACTGATCTAGGTGGATATCGATGGCCACCCACCTTTTCCAACTGGCTCAAAACAGTTCTCTGGCAATTTTGGTAATTTACTATTTTTAGCAGTTTTCACTTCCGGAGCCGTTTTGAGGCCCTAAACGATGTATTTTTGGGAAAAAAGGTTTGAAATATGAACACTCCTTTGATATTGTGATTGAAATGAATCTCCTCGATGATACCTTTCTAACGGGCTATCATACGCCTAAAATGAAGATCATATGCAAAAGTTACGACCTTGGGAAGTTGATGTACTAACTTACCCAAACAGGGCCCACATGACTTTTGGCGCTTCATCTCCTAGGGTTAGGTTTTTGGATGTCTAGGTTTTTTGGAATTCCTAATTATGGTAAAAAGGCCTTTAGAGCCTCATTTTAATCATCTTCTTGTGAATGAGCGCAACTGTCACATCTCTTCTTAGAGATAAGTTGCCACCATTCCATCAAGCTTGTTTCCGCTGCATTTTACAGTTTCAACTTATTTCATTATTGAATAGAAAACTAGTTTTACTGTATCTTTGATATTCTGTGTTAAGAACTTGTTAATAATATGTATTCATTTCCTTATTCTCATAAAATCTGGATTAGTGGTATCAGATTGGTCTACTCCTTTTCGTCTTAATGCATGTCCTCAACGAGGACAGAGTACAAAGAGTTGGGTCTTGATCTTGTTTCTCTTGAGGAAAAAATCCCTCGCACACCCAAGTGACCTCTCATGGAAGTAGAAAAGAAAGATGATGGGATAGGATATCCTTTCAAACTATTGATTGAGGAATCCCTCACACAACATAGGAATGAGATGATGGATAGTTTCATGCAAATCCTTCGGTGACTACCAACAGGTGACACATCTTCTTCGAGTGGAGGTGCCGCCCCCTTCAAGGTACAAATAAACTTCGATATTCCTATAATTGAAGTTCAGATAGACACAGATGTTGTAGACAAGTGGTTGAATCTACTAGAAGGGTATTTTTCTGTTCATAACTTTTTGAATAGAGAAAATATTACTTTTGCGCTCCTCAAAGTCGTTCTCCATGTCAAATATTGGTGGGAAACTTTTTGTGAGCAAAAGGAAACAGATGAACCCTCATTATTTACAATCAAAACCACTTGGGAATCCTTTAGGGATTCTATTAAGGAAAAATACTACCCTGTCGGAAGTTATGATGACTTGTATACTAAATGGACCACACTACAACAAGAAAGAGACCAAGCAGTGCCAGATTTCACAAATATCTTCCATACCTTGGGCACCAAGCTGGGTATCAAATATTCAGAGCGACATCTGGTGCTCAAGTATCAAAATTCTCTACATAGATACATCCAGACCGAAATGGAATTTTTGGACATCTCATCCTTGGGTGCGACCTACCGATATGCCGTCAAAATCGAGTAGAAGATCAAACAAAAGACACAACAATTTGGGCCTGGGAACCCCGCACAACAAAAGCCAGGAAAGGGTGGCCCCAACCCATAGAAAAAAGGACAGAGCAAAGATGGATAGTATCAGGAAAACCAGTCCAATCTAGAAAAAAATAAGGACATCGGAAAGACAAAGAAAGATATCGAGAAGTGGTGCGACTTCCATAAGAGCCCTTGGCATAACACTGTTGATTGACGCTCAAAGCAGTCACTGGTGGCCGAAGTGAAAACCTCTGAATCAGATGCGGATTCTAACTCTGAGCCTGAACTAGAAAGGGGAAGATGGATCATTGACACAGAACCTAGTGCCAATGTTGCTACCACCAAGCTCCAGCCTGGTGAACCAGATGAGCCAGAAGAAGGAGAGTGCCTCTTCCATTCACAGATGTGGGTAAACGACACCCTGCTGCACTTCATCATTGATAGTGGTAGCCATAAGAACCTCATCTCAGCAGAGGTCATCAAGTGGCTGGCCCTACCGACAATGCCGCACCCACAACCCTACACCATTGGATGGCTCTGCCAAGGAAGCGATCTCTATGTCAGCCAAGAGTGTCAATTGTCATACGACATCAAACTCTTCAAAGATGAGGTATTGTGTGATGTTTCTCCTCTCGAAGTTTGTGATGTTCTTTTGGGCCAACCTTATTTATGGAAACATCATGTTGTATATGATTCTAGGCCTCGTAGCATTATTATTACTTTGAATAGGAAATTGTACAGGATACCCGAGGCAGTCCCACCTAGTGCTATTTCCTTGATCTCTGCTAAGAAATACAGGAATGTCATCTCTCAGACGAGGAAGTTTGTCTTCTTTGTGATTCACTCTCAGAATAAACAAAATATCACAACCACATCCAGGGTCTCTGCGGTCGACCTCTCCACACAACAGAAGCAAGTAGATAAGGTCGTGGAAGAATAATCAGATATCTTCTTCTCACCTACCGGGTTACCTCTGCCTTGCCAGGTCAAGCACCCCACACGCACCACTGCCCAATGGGCCAGTCTATCGGCACTCTTTGTTAGAGAATGAGGAGATCAAGCAACAAATCCAAGAACTACTCGACAAGGGGCACATCCGTCCCAGCTCATCACCTTGAGGGATCCCAATCATGCTGGTACAGAAGAAAGATGGAACCTGGAAACTCTGCATTGATTACCAAGCTCTGAATAAAATCACATTCAGAAACCGGTACCCGATTCCCCAAATAGACAACCTCCTTGATCAACTCATGGGGGCCAAATACTGAAGTAAGATTGATCTGAAGTATGGCTACCACCAAGTCCCAATAGAACAGACAGATGTATAGAAGACCACCTTCAAGTCAAAGGAAGGCCTTTTTGAATGGTTGGTCATGCCCTTTGGTTTGGCAAATGTTCCAGCCACTTTCATGAAGATGATGGACTATATACTGTGAACATTAACCAATACTTTTGTAGTGGTGTATCTAGATGACATTCTCATTTATAGCAAGACTTGGGCTGAACACTTGCAGCATATTCAACACGTTCTACAGACCCTACGACAACACAAGCTATACGCCAACTTGGAAAAATGCTCCTTTGGCATGGACAGGGTGCATTACCTGGGCTACATCATTTATCAGCATGGCATACATGTGGATCCAACCAAGATCCAAGTCATCCGTGACTGGCCAACCCCAACCACACTCACTAAGCTTCAGAGATTCTTAGGCCTTGCCAATTTCTACCACAGGTTCATGTTGGGATTCTCCCGTATTGCATGGGACCTCAGCCAAATAACCAGGGGTGGTAGTAAGGAGAAATTTGTGTGGGGCCGGTCCCAACAACAAAAGTTCGATGATTTGAAGCAGTGATTGTGATCATCCCCAGTACTTTCACTACCATATCTGCAAAAACCCTTTGAGATCGAGACAGATGTTTCAGACTATGTTGTGGGGGTCATTCTCACTCAGCATGGCCACCCCGTGGCCTATCATAGTGAGACACTATCCGATGTTGTCCGTAAGTACCCTACTTACGAAAAAGAAATGTACTCCATTGTGAAAGCCTTCCGCCAGTGGAGACATTACATTCTTTGGAAGGATACAATCATCCACACTAATCATAAGCCACTGCAGTTCATGCAGATACATGGAAAATTGTAGAATGACCACCATCAAAAGTGGTCGACATACTTGTAGTAATTCCACCTCAACATCAATTATAAAACAAGAAGCACCAATCACGTCGTTGATTGCCTCAGCAGACCGCCAGATGTGGCACTCACCATGGTGCTAGATTCTTATGAACATGAGACCTCTGGATGGCCCCAAATCTATGAGACAGACCCAGACTTCGCCACGACCTACCAAATGTTGGGTACAAATGTAGTTGTCGATAATTTCCATCTTCAGAATGGGTTGCTGTGTCATCTGGGCCATATATGTGTTCCATCAAGTGAGCGAGCGAAGCTGATTTGGGAATCCCACTACAGTCGGGTGGCAGGACACTTCAGCGTCAAAAAGACAGTGGCGATGCTACAAAAACATTTCTACTGGTCGAAACTTAGACAAGAGGTCAGCAAGTATATCAGATTTTGCAGTGTCTGCGCTATTGCCAAACTGACCACTAAGAAACAGGTCTTGTACACCCCTCTTCCTACTCCTGACAAGCCATGGGAATCCATCTCAATGGACTACATGTCGGGCCTCTCGTCCAACAAGCGGGGAAATGACTGTGTTTTTGTGGTTGTTGATCACTTTTCTAAGATGACGATTTTGGTTGCTTGGAAGAAGAGCATCACAGTAGAGGCCACTGCGAAGATCTTCTTTGAACTAGTCTGGGTACATTTTGGACTCCCACAAACCATTGTCTCAGATCGGGATAGTCTATTTCTCAGCACATTTTGGTCGAGCCTTTGGTCACTGTTGGACACCAAGCTCACCAAATCCACGACATTCCACCCCCAGACAGATGGCCAAACCAAGGTCGTAAATTCAATGATTGTGCATATCCTTCACATGTATAATTCAAAGCACCCTCTCACATGGGATGAGAGCCTTCCCTATGTCTAGCATTGCTACAAATTAGCCTTGCATATATCAACCGGCCACAACCTCTTTTAGGTGGGGTTGGGATTCCAACCATTGGGTCACATAGATGTTGCACTTCCCCCTGCGATCACTTCAACAGACTCATCTCTTGATCCAATTGAAGCTGAAAAAGCCACCCAGTTCATTGAGAGGATCCAACACATCCGCCATCATGTTCAGAATATCCTATAGAAGTCCAATGACAAGTACAAACAATGCCATGATCAACATCGGGTGCCACATAATTTTCAGGTGGGCGACAAAGTTTGGTTGCACTTGCAGAACGAACACCTTACAGGACCCCATCAGAAGCTTTTCCCACTCCATTATGGTCCATACACCATCACCAAGGTCATGGGGGATAATTCTTTTGAGCTCAACATTCCTGTACACCCCTCTTCCTACTCCTGACAAGCCATGGGAATCCATCTCAATGGACTACATGTCGGGCCTCTCTTCCACCAAGCAGGGAAATGATTGTGCTTTTGTGGTTGTTGATCACTTTTCTAAGATGACGATTTTGGTTGCCTGGAAGAAGAGCATCACAGTAGAGGCCACTGCGAAGCTCTTCTTTGAACTAGTCTGGGTACATTTTGGACTCCCACAAACCATTGTCTTAGATCGGGATAGTCGATTTCTCAGCACATTTTGGTCGAGCCTCTGGTCACTGTTGGACACCAAGCTCACCAAATCCACAACCTTCCACCCCCAGACAGATGGCCAAACCAAGGTCGTAAATTCAATGATTGTTCATATCCTTCACATGTATAATTCAAAGCACCCTCTCACATGGGATGAGAGCCTTCCCTATGTCTAGCATAGCTACAACCGAGCCCTGCATATCTCAACCAACCACAACCCCTTTTAGGTGGGGTTGGGATTCCAACCATTGGGTCACATAGATGTTGCACTTCCCCTTGCGATCACCTTAACAGACTCATCTCTTGATCCAATTGAAGCTGAAAAAGCCACCCAGTTCATTGAGAGGATCCAACACATCCACCATCAGGTTCAGAATATCCTATAGAAGTCCAATTACAAGTACAAAGAATGCCATGATCAACATCGGGTGCCACATAAGTTTCAGGTGGGTGACAAAGTTTGGTTGCACTTGCAGAAAGAACACCTTACAGGACCCCATCAGAAGCTTTTCCCACTCCATTATGGTCCATACACCATCACCAAGGTCATGGGGGATAATTCTTTTGAGATCAACATTCCTTTTTTCCTTGGCCTGCACCTAGTGTTCAATGTGGATCTCCTTCGCCCTTATTTCCCACCATTATTGGACACCTCACAAGTAGCAGAAAAAATGACACCAACAGAGCTCAACCCCGACTTCATGCAATAGTCATCCGATGATCATATTTTGGACACACAGATCAAGGTCACTTGAAAACAAAGGATCCAGCTTTATCGAGTCGTCAAAGCAGGGCAACTCCTGCACCAAGGCAAGTGGCTCACCCGGAGCCAAATTCAGTAGAAATTTCCTCATCTGATGGGGGAAATCAACAAAATGGAGACCATTTCTTCCTAATGAGGGAGGATTGATCCAGGTGGATATTGGTGGCCACCCACCTTTTCCAACTGGCTCAAAACAGTTTTCTGGCAATTTACTATTTTTAGCATTTTTCCCTTCCGGAGCCGTTTTGAGGCCCTAAACGATATTTTTTGGGAAAAAAGGTTTTCCATATAAATGTTCCTTGAATATTGCACCTAAAATAAATCTCCTCGATGATAGCTTTCCAATAGGCTATCATATGCCTAAAACGGAGATCATATGCAAAAGTTACGACCCCGGGAAGTTGATGTACTAACTTACCCAAACATGGCCCACATGACTTTTGGCGCTTCATCTCCCAGGGTTAGGTTTTTGGATGTCTAGGGTTTTTTGCATTCATGCTTATGGTAAAAATTCCTTTAGAGCCTCATTGTAATCATCTTCTTGCGAATGAGCGCAACCGTCACATCTCTTCTTATAGATAAGCCACCATCATTCCAGCAAGCATGTTTCCGCTGCATTTTACAGTTTTAGCTTATTTCATTATTGAATAGAAATCCAGTTTTACTGTATCTCTATTATTCTGTGTTAAGCACCTGTTAATAATCTGTATTCATTTAGTTCTGCTCATAAAATCCTTATCATGCACGATAGTTGTCAAGCGAGTACTTACTAGACAGTCTTGGTTGGAAAGCGAGGCAGTCTCATAACTGAGATCCAAGCTAGCGTTCAGGTTGTAGGAGTTGAATGGAAGCTACAAGCAATTGTGACAATGACCACGTACAACTGAACCTTCTACAAGAATGAAAAGGTATGTTATGTGCTAGTTGTTGTCGGTTTTTTAAGATGGTTTGGGGTTTTCTCATGGGAGATTGAGCATGTGCCCTTGAGGGTCTGTTGGCTGGTTGGTACATGTTGTATGAGGCATATATATAGTGGCTTGTTGTTGGTGCATTTGTTATTTGTTTTTGACACACACCATAGGGCATTTTGTTGTGGCATATCTTGTAATTTTGGATCATGCCTGAGGCATCTTGATTGAGGTATGTTACTAAAGATATTCGTACACATTGGGGCATTTTTGTTAAGGAATATTGTTGTTCATGTCAAGTACTTTATCAATGAGGTTATGGAACTTTGTTTATGGGTTATATCATGATTATATGATGCTAGCTAGAGGTATATCATTGATCTATTGAGGCACGTCCTTGATACATGTTTAGAGGCACTATTGGTTGCATATAACTTGTTGTAATGAATGTTTTTCAGGCATATTTGATTATTGATATGTTTGAGTTTTATTGGCATATCTTGTGGTTCATTATGAGAGGGATTTGTTAGAGGTCTTGGTATATGATTGGTACACACTTGAGGCTACATAACAATGAGGTTTTTGGCACATGGTTTGATGTGAGTTTTTATGGTATTTGGATCATGGATAGTATGATCTATTGATAGAGGACTTTTGTTGGATCCCTTGGTATATGGTTGAGACTTGTAGTTGATGAGTTGGCACATACATGTGATGTATGGTATGGTGATGTTGGTACATCTTGATGAGTCATAGTTTGATCTATATTTGGTGCATGATTGGTACATACTTATTACATGATTGGAGGCACTTAGTATTGTTGTCACATGGTTTATAGATGATGTGGAATATATGTATTGGTATATTTTTAGAAGAACATCTTGATTGTGGTACATCTTGTTGATGTTTGTGAGTAGTCCTAGTTGATGCACATCTTGGTGATATTGTGCACATGGTTGAGAGTTTTCTTGGTGATTGATCTTGGGAGTAGATATGATTTGGTTGATTAGATTTATGAGACAGATTGTTGTGATAGGTTGTTTGGACAAGTTATTTGTGTAGGTTTGGTGCATGGTTGATGCATTTGTTGTTGGTATAGGTTGATGCATGGTATAGGTTGTTACAGGTTGTTGGTACAGGTTGACAGTGGCAATGCTTGATTCAGTGACAATGACAAGTTGTCTACATTTGGTATTTATATTTCAAGGTGATTGGACAGGGCAAAGAAAGGGGTATGTATCCTCCTTCTGGCTGGTGCCGAAGAATCAGGGAGTGGGAGATTCCTTCAGGTTGGATCCTGAGAACTAGGTGGTTGTATCCACCTTCCGGTTGGAGCCGGAGAACCCATGGGGTTGTAGCCTCCTTCTGGTTGGAGCCAGATAATTTAGGGAGTTGTAGCTTCCTTCAGGTTGAAGCCCAAGAAACTAGGGGATTGGAGACTCTTTCTAGTTGGAGCTAGAGAATTGGAAGTTGGTGCTTCCTTGAATGTAATTCTTGACATAAAAGAAAAGTATTATGTGGTTTTCTCCCGCATTGGATTTCCATGTAAATATTGGTGTACTATGTATTGAGTGGATGTGTTTATTATTTTTTATTATGCACTGATGGATGTTAATGTTTATAATACAATAATATATGATTATGAACTAATGAACATTGTTGAATAAGTTAAAAGAATATAGATTGTGGTTAAAAGTGGAATAAATTGCTCATATTGATTCACCCCCCCTCCCTCCCCCCCCCATCCCTCATAGTATTAAAGAAATTGGTATCAGAGCAGGTCCTTCAAGGAAACGGTTTAACCACTGGAAGGTAGATCATGGAGTACCTAATGAATGGAGTACAAAAGTGTAGTGTGAATGGAGCATCAACGTTCAATGGTTAGAAGGGTCTGAAGTATGAAATGTGGAGTATCATGATGAATTTATTTTTACAGGAATGAGAATATGATGTTTGGAACTCAATTTTTACAGGATACACTTCCACAAAGAATCCTCCAAAGACTGCATCCAAGAAGGAATTGAAAACGAACAAAAAAATAGCAATGGGTTTTATCTTGGAAGGATTACCTGATTTAGTAAAGGACAAAGTAGGAAAATGTTCATCAGCTAAAGAACTCTAGGATAAGATACATAATATATATTCTTCTCCCATCACAGATTTAGAGATTTCTAAAGAAGAAGCATATACAAAACAAGAGGTGAGTTCATCATGTCAGACAAATTCGGAAGAAGATTAGTTTGTAGTCAATAGAAGTGAGCTCTTTTGATTTAATTATGAATAATGTGGACATATTGAAATTGAATGCCCTTATTTGAAGATTGAAATTTATGAGACATAAAATCTAAATGAAATAGAAGAAAATCCTGAATTCAAAAGGAAAAGAATCATGAAGAATAATTCAATTAACGAGAAAGAGAACTTAAAGATGAAATAATCACATTGAATATCCAACTTGGAGAAGAAAAGTGAATAGAAGAAGTCATGAAGAATCAGATGATCAAGAAAGAAAAAGAGGTTGAGAACCTTGAAGAAGAAGTTGTCACATTGATAAGCGAAATCGTCAAACTCAGTAAGAACGTTGAAGTAACAGAACCATCCACATCAGTGGTAGAGAATGAAGAGAAGAATTCCAAGTCTCCAGAAAGTAAGAATGAAGAAAAGAGTAAGATTTATGCATAAGTACTCAAAGGAAGGAAGCATGGTCAGCAAGAATCAAATAGAGATACATATTCAACAAGACCTTCCACATTCAGGAAACAAATAAGTTTCAACCATAATGAAGGGATCCACATAAGAGAAGATCCTGATCATCCAAGGCAAGAATTCAGAAGGACCACACAACAAAGAAGATCATTCACTCGCAGGTATGTAAATTTGTTTTATGGTCATTGTTTTTGTTGTACTAACTTTGGACATAAGGTTGCATATTGCAGGGCTTATGGATGAAACATTCAAGCAATAAATGTTTATGTGGCCCCACATAACATTGAAAGTTACAAATGCCACAACTATGGACACATAGCTCGTGATTGTAGAATCACTTCCATAAAAGAGAACACTAATATCAGATAAAATATAGTATGGAATATAAAACAAGAAGAACAGGTGATTAAAGACTAGGTCCCAGGGAGACAAGATTGGCAATAATATGAAATGAAGACAAATATATAGAGAAAAAGGGAGACGTCAGAGATAGAAAGGTTTGGAGAAGAAATGAAAGAAAAGAAGGACATGTAAATAAAGAATAGGTCCTAGAGATCACATGATTTGTAGTAGTGCGAGGAAAAAAAAAGAGAGTAGGTGAATAAAGAACAGGTTCAAGAGATTGTACTTTCAAGAATTATAGAGAGAGAACAATCCATAAGCAGAACGAGAAAAATCAAAGTTCATAGGGATGATGAGTCTACAGAAGAAGAGGAAGATGACTCTACATCAGAGTAGGTATTTTTCTTAGCCATCCGGCTTGGAGACTCCAAGTAATATGAATATTGAACATGGGGAGTCTAGGCAACATCTCTATAGATCAAAGATTTATCCTTTGAGCAGTGTGAAGTGTTTCAGATTAATGTTATAGAATTAGAGAAGACCAGTGGACACATTTGACATTTGATGATCAATGGCAGTAGTGAATACTTTTGGATAGTACAGTGATAGATGGGTCAAAATTGTGGATATTTGGGTAGCAGAGTTATGGATAGTGTGTGTCACATGGATAGAGATGGATTCATGAGATGCTTAGCAGGTACAGAAAGCATGGGTCATAAAATATGCATAGCAGTGTATTTACAATTGGAATCAGTGGAATTAGTTGGTCACATAAATGAGAGAAAAGAAAGGGAAAAAAAAACAAGGAAAGAGAAACTGACAACAAAATTTATATCATCAGAAGGACATTGGTGAACAAAATGGTCAAGTGAACATGACAAGTAAATGACGAAATCAAATATTGAATGCTTTTTATATATGTCAGTTGATTACACAAGGAAGCACCAATGGAAAAAAATCCAAAAGGGGGAAACATGCACAGGAGAATACATATAGACAGAGGGAGCAACCCCAAGGGCAGTTTAGACAGGGGGAGCAACCCAAAGGACATTGTAGAAAGGGGGAGCATCCCCAAGGAGAGTTCAATTAGGGGGAGTATCCCCAAGGAGAGACACCCCTTTCCATTGATGTCAAAGGGGGAGAGTGAGAAACATTGATGAAGATCAATGGTCACAGGGGGAGCATGAGAATTGCAGCATCAGTGTTTCCATGAATGTTGGTGTTGCCATCAATGCCAAAGGGGGAGATTGTTGGACAGTTCGTTGTCATTGATGTCAACCCTTATATATTGATGTCAACCCTTGGAGAGGTCTAGAGATATTGGATATTTGATTGATATGATCGATATTGATGGTGCATTAGTTGGGTGCAGTTGATGAAGTCCAGTAGTACATTCTGGTAGATCCAGAGATGTGGCTCAGGTAAAAATGTTTGTATGAGAAATAACGACATGAAGATCAGTGAATTTGTAGGTGAGACTATCATAGATGGATAGTACATGTCATTTTGTTTTCATTGATATGTGGTACGTCATGTAGTTCCTCACGGTTGAGGAGATATGGCTTAGTGAAGTTGGAGAACCCTCATGAGTTACCTAGAAACCCCTAGAAGGTCAACAAAGAAGTCAATTAGTCTAGAAACTCCTAGAAGAAGTTTACTAGTCAAAGTGGTTGTAACTAAGAGTTAATCATGAATAAAGTTGTTGCAATAAGAAAATATTTAAAAATAAATTAGTTGCAACAAGAAGTTGAGAGTTTACTAATTATGGATAAAGTAGTTGCAAGTGGGTAAAGTAGTTGAAAGTGGGTTAGCCCTAGAAGAAGGAAGTTGGGTAAAATTGTTAGAATATGAACCCTAAAGGAATCCACTTGGAGAGTATAAATAAGAGAGTAAGGGACTCCCATTATCACCTTTGAACTTAGTTGAATATCTATTTTGTGAAACGTTGTTTGCAAGTAATCATTGACAAATTTGAGGTAGCACAAATATGAGGAGACGAAGAAATTTTGATGGAATTTTCAGAGCTGTAGACGGAAATGGTTTTTGAAAAACCCTAGTTACAGAGGTCTTCACGGATTGCACCATAGTTGTCAAGGGAGTACTCGCTAGATAGGCTTGTTTGATAAGCAAGGTAGTCTCAGAACTGAGAGTTGAGCTAGGGTTCAGGTTGCAGGGGATAAAGGGAAGCTATAGGCAATTGTGATAGTGACTAGGTACAGTAGAACTTTCTACAAGAATAAAAAGGTATGTTATGTGCTAGTTGCAGTTGGTTTTTTATGATGGTTTTGGGTTTTCTCATGGGATATTGAGAATGTGCCCTTGAGGGTTTGTACCTGGTTGGTACATGTTGTATGAGGCAGATATATAGTGGCTTGTTGTTTGTGCATTTGTTAGTTGTTGTTGACACACACCATAGGGCATTTTGTTGTGGCATATCTTGTAATTTTGGAGCATGCTTGGCGCATCTTGATTGAGCTATATTACTGAAGATATTGGTACAGATTGAGGCATTTCTGTTAAGGCATATTGTTAATCATGTAAAATACTTTATAATTGAGATTATGACACTTTGTTTATGAGGTATATCATGATGATGTGATGCTAGCTAGAGGTATATCATTGATCTATTCAGGCACATCCCTGATACATGTTTAGAGGCACTATTGGTTGCATAGAACTTGTTGTATTGAATATTTTTTAGGCAGATCTGATTACTGGTGCATGTCTGAGTTTTATTGGAATATCTTGTGCTTCATTGTAAGAGACATTTGTTAGAGGTCTTGGTATATGATTGGTACACACTTGAGGCTACATAACACTGAGGTTTTTGGCACATGGTTTGATGTGAGGGTTTATGGTATTTGGATCATGGATAGTATGATGTATTGATAGAGGAATTTTTTTGGATCCCTTGGTATATGTATTTAGTATATGGTTGAGACTTGTAGCTGATGAGTTGGAACATACATGTGATGTATGGTATGATGATTTTGGTACATCTTGATGAGTCATATTTTTATCTATATTTGATGCATGATTGTTACACACTTAGTACATGGTTGGAGGCACTTAGTATTGTTGGAAATCTTGCTAGTGGAGCATGGTTATCTTCTTGATTGAAAGGTCTTTTTTTTTAGCCATGTTTATACCCCATGAAGACTATACACCCCGAATACACCCCTGCACGCGGGGGGTTGCAAGGGGGGCTTTCCCCCCCTGTGGGGTCCCAGGGGAAAGTGGGGGTTCAGGGGAGAAGCCCCAAAAGGAAAAATTACCTTGCAAATGTATATTGTAATTTCATAGTAAATATGGATTGTTCATTATAAGGTCATAGATTTGATAGTAGAATTTATGTTATGATTTTTTTCCCTAGAAGGAAACCCTTTTTCATGATGGAATAGTATTGTGGTTATGTATCATTGTGAATATTGTATTCTAAGAGAGGAGACTGTGAGAGAAAGAAGAGGAAGTTACAGTGGGTGTGTTGTACATTGTATCCCTTCATTTGTTGGATAATAAAAAGGAAGGGCCTGGAAATTTATCTGGTGGACGTAGCCTACACTAGGTGAACCACATATACATGTGTATCTTCTGTGTTTTATTTCCGCATTTATTTTTATTTTATTGCTCTGTGATCCTATTTTTTCTAATAGGAACATGGTTTAAGGATGATGTGGCATATATGTATTGGTATACTTTTAGAAGCACATATTGATTGTGGTACATCTTGTTGATGTTTGTGAGTAGTCCTAGTTGATGCACATCTTGGTGATATTATGTATATGGTTGAGACTTGTCTTGGTGATTGATTTTGGGAGTAGATATTATTTTGTTGATGAGATTGATGAGATAGGTTGTTGTGACTAGCTATTTGTATAGGTTTAGTGCATGGTTGATGCACTTGTTGTTGGTACAAGTTGAGGTACAGGTTGATGCATGGTACAGGTTGTTACAGGTTGAGAGTGGCAGTGGTTGATTCAATGATAGTGGCAGGTTGTCTACATTTGGCATTTATATTTCAGGGCAGTTGGACGGGGCAAGGAAAGGGGGTTGCAGCCTCCTTCTGGTTGGTGTCGAAGAATCAGGGAATTGGAGCTTCCTTCAGGTTGGAGCCTGAGAACTAGGTGGTTGTAGCCACCTTCTAGTTGGAGCCAGAGAACCCAGGGAGTTGTAGCCTCCTTCTGGTTAGAGATAGAAAATTTAGGGAGTTGTAGATTCCTTCGGGTTGGAGCCTGAGAAACTAGGAGGTTGGATCCTCCTTCCATTTGGATTTGGAGAATTGGAATTTGGTTCTTTCTTGAATGTAATTCTTGACATATAAGAAAATCATTCTATGGTTTTATCCCGAATTGGGTTTCCACGTAAATATTGATGTACTTTGTATTGAGTGGATGTGTTTATTATTGTTTATTATGCACTGATGGATGTTAATGTTTATGATACAACAATATATTGATGATGAACTAATTAACATGGTTGAATAAGTTAAAATAATGTAGATTGTTGTTAAAAGTGGAATAAAGTGCTAATATTGATTCATCCCCCCCCACCTCCTCTCAGTATTCCAATAGGGTGGTTATGATGACATTTGATAATTTTATAAAACATATCATCTTCATCTAACCCGATGTCTCTGTTGGCCCAAATCACCCAAGAGTCATTTTCTAAATGTTTACGCATTTAGGCTCCTTTTGCTCGACTGATTATATTTTGAAGATGGTTGTGGATAATTTGGGTTTAGTGCAAGCTTGCATTACTTGTTCAAATAATAAAATAAAACTAGACTTAAGCAAAACCAAACAAATTCAATAAAATACAACATTTTAAAACTTGATGAATGCAAACAAACTACGACAAAAATAGAATTGGTACCCCAAATTTCATGAAATTTTGAGGGTGTGTTGAGTGCTCAACAAATGGAGATTCACTAGGTGAAACCAAAATGGATCCTCACCTTAACCTTAAGGTATGACAATTTCAAGAGGAAACTTCAATTCCAAATAACAACTCAAAACCCATTTATAAATCTATATGCATATGATTCAAGGAAAATACAGACTTGTCTAACTGTAGGAACTTATCTGATTTCATTCCCATTTATTGCAGACCCATGTGTTATGTTCTATTAGGAAAGATCTAGGCAAGAAACCACAACTAATAGGAGAGAGTTACATTCCCAACTGCCGAGTGTTTGAGACCTTCTCATGGTGTCTCTCCACTACCAACAAGTGTCCATAGCCCTAGATTTCAAACATTCTTTTCTCAACATGTGCCTTATTTCAACTCTCTATTTTTATATGACGTTTACTACAATAGGTAGCCATTACTGCACATTTTTTTAGAAGGACATGAGTAAAACCAAGAATGAGTTAGGGAGGAGGATATTTGTTTCTTTCTATAGAACAAAATAAAATTTAGACTTTACTACGATGTCCTTACTAAAATAGGTGAGATCCTTTCCATCTCTGCCAATAGACATAGTCCACACTCTACTTCATTTCCATTATTTCGCTCAAAAATTCCAAACCACAAGATAAACAATATGGTCATTCCTCAAATGGTATGCATACATAAATGTAAATAATTCTCGTGCTTAAATATTTCACTGAATAAATACCCCTTAGTCTTCCTTAGATGACCCAGGTTCGGGATAGGAGTAATTATTTTACTATGTTTCACCATGATTTTTCCATAATCAATATCCTTTTCACCACTCATGAAGGTTAGCATTAAAAGAAAACAAATCATCAAATGAAAATAAAAACAGGTTGAAACAAAAATTAAAAAAACAGACAAAAGAAAAAGCAATCATAAAGAAAAGAGCTCTATAGTACAAGGTTTCTCATGTTGATTAGTTAATAAAAGAATCTTTTCAGGGCTTGGCCATTTATGCAAGATACCAAATATATAAAATATGCAGAACATAAATAAAATGCTAGAAATGGCAGAATAACAGTAAAATATCCAGCATAATATTCACAATAACACATAAATGATATAAGAATAGCAATAGAAATAACACTTTGATTCAAAAAGCAATGTTCACAGGCCTCTTCGAGGGGGCAACCTCCAATCGAGCAGTGCTCTATTACAATAATCTTCAAGCTAGGGTTTTTATACCCTCGACCCTTATTTATACTAAATATGTCTATTAAGAGAAACATCTAGAGGAAGATCCTTCTAGAAGCGGAATCTTCTATTAGGTCTTCTTACATCCGCTTTATTCTATTTAATTGAAAGGCCTTATTAATATTGACCTTTATTACATCTGAATACATTGATCTACCTATGTGTGGGTTAGGACCTTAACATGTCCGCCCCCTTAAAAACAACCTTGTCCTCAAGGCTTGAGATGTGGAAATTGCTGCAGAATGGTAGCTGGTTCCCAAGTGGCATCTGCTGGAGTCATATATTTCCACTGTACTAGCACTTCCTTGATGGTTCTCTGACGCAGGCGACGCTCACACTGGTCCAAAACTGCTTCTGGCTGGAGCCAAATGGATCCTTCTTCAACTAACTCTGGAAGGTGGGTTTGAATTTGGCACCTGGTTCCAATCACCTTCTTCAAGCATGAAACATGAAAAACAGGATGTAGCTTCGACTGATTGGGCAGAGCTAACTGATATGCGACTTGTCCCACACGCTTGAGAGCTGTGTAAGGGCCATACAATTTGGGTGCTAGCTTCTGACAATGCTCATCCTTGAGGGAAGTTTGCTTATATGGTTGCAGTCTCAGAAACACCTGATCCCCTTCTGCAAATTGTCATTCAGAGCGACCTTGATCTGCTTGCTACTTCATTCTGTTCTGTGCCATGAACAAGTTATCTTTAAGGGTACGAAGGATATCCTCTCGGACTGTAAGTGTTTGGTCAACCGCCTGGACCTTTGAGGTACCCGGTAAGTATGAGAGAACTGAAGGTGGCTTCTGTCCATATACCGCTTCAAACGGAGTCATGCGAGTGGTTGTATGGTATGTTGTGCTGTACCACCATTCGGTGAGGGGTAACCATTGAGCCCACTGGTGTTGTTTTTCAGAGGCAAAGCACCTCAGATATGTTTCCAAACACTTGTTGACAACTTCCGTTTGACCATCCATCTGGGGATGATAAGCTGAGATGAGATGCAATTGTGTGCCTTGTAGCTTAAACAATTCTTGCCAAAAATTGCTTGTGAAAGTTGAGTCTCGATAAAAAACAATAGAGTGTGGCATGCCATGAAGCTTGAAGACCTGGTCCATGAAAATTTGAGCCACCATGGATGCAGTAAATGGGTGGTGAAGAGCGCAAAAATGAGCATACTTGGAAAGGTTATCCACCACCACCATTATGACTGATTTATTCCCCGATTTGGGTAAGCCTGTAATAAAGTCCATAGAGATATCCTTCCAAACAGCAGGGGGAATCGGAAGCGGTTGGAGGGTGCCTGGAGATTTGACTATTTCTCCCTTGTTGCATTGACACACCTCACATTTAGCGACAAAATTACGGATGTCATGCTTCATACCGTCCCAGAAAAAGGAACGTTTGACTCTGTCACATGTTTTGGTGAACCCTAAGTGCCTCGCTATGGGTGTAGCATGAAGCTCAGAAAGCACCATGGATTTGAGCTTGGATTGTTTACTTAAATACAAGCAGCCTTTGTATTGAAGCTCATCCTGGAGCCAGGAGTACCCTAGGGGAGCTGGTGATCCGGATTATTTTCGGCACAAAATGAGAGCGGAGATATAATAAAGAAATGCACAGAGATATCGCGTATATCCAATAATATAACAGAAATATATCAGAGATGCAACCATAAACACAGAGATACAGTAATACACGATTTCTA
>JASDQU010104098.1:562229-597295 GCA_032191745.1 Picea mariana
GGAAGCGAAAACCTGCTAAAAATAGTAAGTTGCCAAAATGGGCAGAAAACTGTTTTGAGCCATTTGGAAAAGGTGGGTGGCCCCCGATATCCACCTGGATCAGCTGGAGCCTTTTTCTGCAGTTGTTGGATCAAATGTGAACTTTTGGGATCTTGAAGCCATTCCTCGCACACAGCTTGGAGCCAATCGGGTACAATGAAGGAAAGAGAAAAAAGGGATCCTTCGTCTTCATATTTCTGGGACAGTGCATACGCCACGACATTGTCTTTGCCTTTCTTGTAAATGATCTCATAATCATATCCAAAGAGCTTAGTCACCCATTTTTGTTTTTCCTGGGAGGAAATGCGTTGTTCCAGAAAGTACTTGAGGCTTTGATGGTTAGTGTTAATTTGGAAGCGTTGCCCCAAGAGATAAGGATGCCACAACTCAATGGCATGCAGAATCGCCAACATTTATTTTTCATAAATGGGTTTGCCCATATTCCTTTCAGAAAGTTGCTTTCTAGTGAGGGCCAACATGCGACCCTCTTGCATAAGGACAACATCGATTCCTTTCCCTGAGGCATCACATTCCAACACAAAGGTCTTTGTGAAGTTGGGAAAGGCCAGAACCAGAGTGGTGCACATGGCCGTCTTCAAGGTTTGAAAATCTTGAGCAGCTGCTGGAGTCCAAGTGAAAGAGTTCTTTTTGAGGAGAGCTGTGAGAGGTGCTGCAATCTTTCCGTAGTTCTTAACGAACTTGCGATAATACCCTGTGAGGCCCAAAAATCCATGCAAGATTTTGAGAGTCTTTGGGTGCGTCCAGTCTTACATAGCTTCAATCTTTTTCGGATCCACCCTGACGCCATCCTTTCCCACCAGATGACCCAAGTATTCTACTTCTGAGGCACCAAAATCACATTTGGACTGTTTCAGGAAAATTTGGTGCTGAGAGAGTAGGCGGAGAACTTGATCTACATGGGTAAGATGGTCTGTCCAGGTTTTGGTATAGATGAGGATATCATCAAAGAAAACTAAGAAAAAATGACGGAGAAAAGGGCGGAAGACATGGTTCATGAGGCTCTGGAAGGTGGAGGGGGCGTTACACAAACCAAAGGGCATGCCTAAAAACTCATAGTGGCCCTCATGAGTGCGAAAGGCAGTCTTGGGAATGTCAACCTCTTTCATACGTATCTGGTGATAGCTCGAGCGAAGATCAAGTTTGGTAAAGAATTTGGCACCACTCAATTCATCCAGGAGGTCATCAATGACAGGAATGGGAAATTTGTCTTTGATGGTCAGTTTGTTGAGAGCACGGAAGTCAGGAGACATTCTCCAAGAATCTTCTTTCTTCAGTACCATGATGACCGGAGAGGAGTAAGGGCTCGTACTAGGACGAATGATGCCGGCAATAAGGAGTTCCTAGACCATTTTTTCAATTTCATTTTTTTGTGCAAAGGGGTGGCGATATGGACGTATATTGGGGGGAAGGCTTCCTGGGACAAGGGGAATGGAGTGATAATGAACACCGTAGGAAGGAGGGAGTCCTTGGGGAATGGAAAATACTGTTTGATGTTTAGAAAGGAGGGCTTGGAGGTCTTGGGGCACTGGGGGTGTCTCTGTGTCTTGTATTGCGTGGAGTTGGGAAATGACACCAGAATGACCTTTTTTGAGCAGTTTTTCCATGCGATGAGAACTGATGACCTCAGGTGAACCAACAATGATGCCTTAGAATTTATGTTTGTGGCCGCCTTAGTCGAATTGCATGGTTAAGTTCTGAAAATTCATGAGAATGGGACCCAAAGTCCTTATCCAGTCTGCACCCAACACAATGTCGCAACCACCCATGTCAATAGAAAACATATGGGATTTTAGGTGGTAGTCAATGATTTGGAGACGCAAATTTTCACAGCTCCCGCCACATTTCATAGAACCACCATTGGCAATCATGATTTGGAAATTGTTGACAACATGAATGTAGCAATGGGTTTCTTGGGCAATGCGGCGATGAATAAAATTGTGGGTGCTGCCACTATCAACTAGAATGATGACCTTTCAGTGCTTGATGTAACCTATTAAATTGAGGGTTTGGGGGGTAGAGAAGCCGGTGAGAGCATTGAGGGAAATGATCGGTTCCACTTCGAGAGGGTCGGAGGTAGGGTTTATGTCAGTGATTTTTGGTGACTCAGGCCCAAGGGGAGTGTCAACATCCTCTTTCAAAATATCCTCAGAGATGGCCATAAAAAGATTTTATTCCTTACATTTGTGGCCTGGGAAATATTTGTCATCACAGTTATAATAGAGGCCTTTGAGTTGGCGTTCAACCATTTCAGCCCTGGTCAATTTTTGGATCTTTAATGGGGCGGAGGGAGTATTGGGGTTGACTGGTTTAGGGAAAGGGATAAAGGAAGGATTACGATTTTGAGAGGAAACAATTTGTTGTGATTCTTTAGCTTTTTTAGTAGCCTCCACCCAAGTCGTAGGTCAAGCCATGAGGACATGGGCCTGAATCTCCTCCTTGAGGCCACTGATAAAACACTCTCGAAAGAAAGCATCAGTCATGCCCTCTGTTCGAAAAGCCAGGTGCTCAAATGCAGCTATGAAGTCTTCTACTATGCCTGATTGCTTCAATTTTGTCAAACGGCCCAAACGGTTGGTGTTAGTGTCAAAGCATTCATAAAGCTCAGTCACAAATTGGGTCCAAGAAATATACCCTTGACGGGAAGTTTTTCTCCATTGCCACCATTGCCAGCGTTCTTGATCTAGATGGTGAACACCATACCGGAGTTTGGTCAAGTCATCTGTAATGTTGTAGAGAGAGAAATAATGTTCCATTTGGGTGACCCAACCAGTGGGGTTCGAGCCATCAAATTTGGTTACATCCACCCGCGAAAGGCGTATGTCCCGTTGAAAGTGACGGGGCTGAAAGGAATGGGAAGAAGTTTCACCTTCAGTCTTTGTATGTGCATCAAAAAAAGATTCATCGGTAGGGATCTTGAGTTTGGTGCAGAGTGATGCAAAGATAGATTCAAGCTGGGTGGTCAGTTCATGTTTGAATTCTGCCATTGTGGACTGCACGACTGCATTTACGGATGCATTTACGGAGGCATTTATGGTGGCATTGATGGATGCATCACGGGAGGCAATAGTAGCACTGAGTTGTTACACTTCTTGTTGGGTCTTGAGGAAACCAGATTGCAAGGTGTTGAAGTGAGACTCTAGTTCTTGGCTATGGGTGTGGGCCATGAGGATGGGTGAACTGAAAAGGGAGCGGGTTGGGTCAGAAATTTTTGCAGAAAAATGATATGGATGAATGTGATAAGGGAGAAGAGATGAATCTAATGGAATAGGTCTCAAATAATGGTGAAAAAATTTCCAGACTTTTTTTTTTTTTTACAGCTACGGAGTTATACTGTGGTCTGAAGAATGCTATAGTGTTGAAATCCACAAATTCTTAACCAAAAATAAATGTGTATTTACTTGGCAACCCGAACATAGATGCACGACAATATATCTCGCCGGTTTAATTTGTTTATGTTCCCCAAGGGTTAGGTATTCAAGGGTTCTACAGACAAGGGTTTGCCCTGTGCTATAGCTCGCTGATATACGTGCAGGGTCCAACAGTAGTACTTGACCCAATATCTCAGGGCAC
Organism: Picea mariana; assembly: GCA_032191745.1. NCBI lineage: Eukaryota > Viridiplantae > Streptophyta > Pinopsida > Pinales > Pinaceae > Picea > Picea mariana. The sequence goes on from JASDQU010104098.1 coordinate 565,860, forward strand.
TAACTAAGGAGGATAGACCGTACCCTTAGCCGTACTACTCGACTACCCAGGTACTGGAGAGTATTTTCCCGAGTGCTGTTCTCGGTGACACTATAGCAGTCCGACGGCCGATAGGTTTATCTAAAGAGGGCTTTAGGAAATCTAGGCTGATCCATACACAAGTGTTGTCTGATGCGCTACCACTTGAAGGGGTACCAACAGGGGTTACAAGGGTGGACAACAGATGTGCACTTAAGAACCACTTGTATTTCCTGTGTGTATGAATCCCTCAACCGCGGGTTTATGCGCGTAATGACAGATCTCTGTGGCTTAAAGATGCCAGAATACGTCTCTACCCTGAAAAAAAAAAAATACCCACAATTTCTGCCAAGGAAAGTGCTCTGATACCCCTTGCAAGATACCAGATATATAAAATATGCAGAACATAAATAAAATGCTAGAAACGGCAGAATAACAGTAAAATATCCAGCATAATCTTCACAATAACACATAAATGATATAAGAATAGCAATAGAAATAGCACTTTGATTCAGAAAGCAATGTTCACAGGCCTCTTTGAGGGGGCAACCTCCAATCGAGCATCGCTCTGTTACAATAATCTTCAAGCTAGGATTTTCATACCCTCGACCCTTATTTATACTAAATATGTCTATTAAGAGAAACATCTAGAGGAAGATCCTTCTACAAGCAGAAGCTTCTATTAGGTCTTCTTACATCCACCTTTCTATTTTATTGAAAGGCCTTATTAATATTGACCTTTATTACATCCGAATACATTGATCTACCTATGTGCGGGTTAGGACCTTAACAATTTACTTGGAGAGAATCTAGCTCAACCCTTACGTTTTGCAATTGGTATGTGCCTACCCCAATTTGTTTAGCAACTTGGTAAGGACCAATACATAGGATTTTAAATTTAGAATGTTTCCCCTTTGTCTCATTTACTTTGTCCCACTTCAAAACCAAATCTCCCACATCAAAATTTTTGTCTCTAACTTTGTGCTTTTCAAACCACATTTTAACCAATTGTTGGTGGGCTGCAAATTTCTTTCTTATCTCTTTCTCTTTCTTCCTCTACCATAAGGAGTGTGTCAATACGTTGTTTCATGCTTGAAAGTGATTTTCCCCTAGAGGCTTGGGAGAGATGTAAATATGCAAGATACAATTTGGTTGGGAGAATGGCATCTTGTCCATAAACTAGAAAGTACAGAGAGTTACCTAATACTTCCTTATGGGTTACCCTATCATCTAAGAGGGAATTATGAAGAGCATTGTGCTAGTTCTGATGATTTTATGAAACTTTCTTTTTTAACATCTTGACCAAATTTTTAATTGTTGATTATGCAACACCATTCCTCTATGGGTAGTAGTTGTTGATTAAGGTTGGTTTCCATTGATGTCAACACTTGAAGAAAGTCTGGTAGCGAATTCCAGTAGCAAAAATGTTTGGGTAATGGACCCAAGGTTGTTTCATGTATAATGGTATGAGTTTTAATATATTTTAAGGTAATACTATTCTATATGGATAGTACATGTCATGCCATTTATGGTGGTATGTGGAACGTCGCATAACTCCTCGGGGTTTGAGAGTTATGGCCTTATGAAGTTGGAGGACCCTCATATGTTGGCTTGAAGCCCCAAAAGGTCAAAGAAGTCAAAGATCTTGCAAAGAAGAAATTATTATTTAAATGATAAAGTAAAGTGACAAAGTCAAGAAGGATTATTTAAATTATAAAGTGAAGTGACAAAATAAAAGAAGATTATTTAAATGATAAAGTGAGGTGACAAAGTCAAGGAGGAATATTTAAATGATAAAGTAATGGAGAAATTTCTAATTATGGAAAGTGGTTAACCCTAAAAATGAGGAAAATAGGTTAAGTGACCTATAAATGGGTTAAGTGACCTAAAAGATGGAGAGTATAAATAAGAGGCAAGGCTCTCTCATTTTACATCACACTTGAGCATATTGAATATCTATAGGTTATTGAGATAACCAAAGGATATCTAAGACGAATTTCATAGGGAAGGTGAAGAAACGAGGGCTGGAATTCAAGGAAGGATAAATTCTTTTGATGATGCTTTCTAAGGTATGTTATTTACAGGTCATCTCACCATTTTCACAATAAATTTTTTTCTAGAATGATTCAGACTCTAAGATTGATATGCCATTGAGGAAACATATCCATGTACCTGTGGTAAAGAAATTCATGTTGTGGTTCATTATATTTTTGGAGTTACACTCCGTGGAAAATAGGGTTTGTGGCTAGTCTTGAAACTAGTCTAAAACATGTGTTTCGGGTAAAAACGTCATAACTTCTTTATAACAAATCCAAATTTAGTACGACAAAATGTGTTGATTAGAGTACAGTTTTTAGTATGTTTTGTAAAATTTTCATATCGATTCAACAAATATTCTATGCAGGGAGTGCTCTACAAGGTCGCTCTCTAGAATAATCCATAATTCATTAAGGTATGCCATTTTTTCTATAACTCATTTTCTGAGAGGTTCCAAGTAGTGACACATGGAGAAATTTCATAAAAAACATTGAATAACATTGTGTATCAGTTTCAGATCTTTATTCATTACAGGTACATAATTATGATTTTTTCAAGTTAGGGTTGTTGACTAATCTAAAACTAGTCATGTGAGACTAAATAAAAGTTTGATGAAAATGATAGTCTCTTGTTGTTAAAGTTAAAGAAGATTTGTAGGCGTGTGATCATATACACCAGGTCTATTACATAGTTACAAATCATATTTTTATGATGATATTGATGAGGGATTTTGGTTGAGGTACATGTTGGGTACATGGTTGAGACAAGTAGTTGGTGAGTTGGCACATACATGAGGTGTATAGTTGATGCTGTTGGTACATATTGATGAATCATAGTTGATGAGTAGTTGACACATGATTGGTACATACTTGTTACATGGTTGGATGCACTTGTTTAAGCATGTGGGACAAGTAGTCTATCAGTTAGGTTTGCCCAACCATTCAAATCTACATCCTGTTTTTCATGTTTCATGCTTAAATAAGGTGATTGGAGCTAAGTGCCAAATTCAAACCAACCTTCCAGAGTTAGTTGAAGAAGGATCCATTTGGCTACAACCAGAAGTAGTTTTGGACCAGCGTGAGCATCACTTACATCAGAGAACCATCAAGGAAGTGCTAGTCCAGTGGAAAGATACAACTCCAACAGATGCCACTTGGGAACCAACTACCATTCTGCAATAATTTCCTCATCTCAAGCCTTGAGGACAAGGCTGTTTTTAAGGGGGCAGACATGTTAGGGTCCTAACCCGCACATAGGTAGAAAAATATATTCGGATGTAATAAAGGTCAATATTAATAAGGCCTTTCAATAAAATAGAATAAGGCGGATGTAAGAAGACCTAATAGAAGCTTCTGCTTCTAGAAGGATCTTCCTCTAGATGATTCTTTTTAGTATAAATAGGAGTCGAGGGTATGAGAACCCTATCTTGGATATTATTGTAATAGAGCTCTACTCAACTAGAGGTTGCCCCCTCGAAGAGGCCCATGAACATTGCTTTCAGATTCAAAGTGCTATTTCTGTTATTATTCTCTTATCATTTCAGTGCTATTGTGGTGAATGTTCTGGTTATATTGTTGTTATTCTGCCATTTCTATCATTTTATTTCTGTTCTGCATACATTTTAAATCTGGTATATTACATCAGTTTAACCACTGAAAGGTAGATCATGGAGAGCAACAACTTATATAAAAATGGAATACCACGGTTCAATGGACAAAAGTATGCATTTTGGAGCATAAGGATGAAAACATATATACAGGCACAAGGATTTGAAATTTGGCAATCAATTGTAGATGGATACATAGCACCAACAGTTCCACCAACAAATGACAAAGCAATGAAACTCGGTCATAATAATTCCAAAGACAAAAATACACTTTTGAATGGTCTTAGTGAAATGTTATTCACCAAAGTTGCACATTGTAAATCCTCTAAAGAGATTTGGGACAAAATTCAAAATATTTATGAAGGAGATTCAAAATTCAAAGCAGCAAAGCTTCAAACTTACAGAGGTCAGTTCAAACAACTTAAGATGAAGGAATATGAGAATATTACAACTTACTTTTTACGAGTTGATGAAATAGTAAATACAATCATAGGATTGGGATAAGAAATCAAAGAATCTGTAATTATTCAAAAAGTACTAAGATCTCTTCCTATGAGATTTGACTCTAAGATATCAACACTAGAAGAAAGATCAGATCTAAACTCAATAATCATGGATGAATTACATGGAATCTTCATGGCATATGAAATGAGAACTGAACAGGAAAATATATATTTAAAGAAGCAGCCTTCAAAGCATCCAAAGGTCAAAGAAAAAGGGAAGGAAAAAAGAAGAACATAGCAGCAGCAGTGACGTCTCAGAAGATGTTGAATAAGTGGCCAACTTTGTCAAAAGACTAAACAAGGGAACCGGCGGTAGGTATAGAGGTAAGCTTACTTTAATTTGTTTTAATTGTGATGGTATTGGTCATTTTGCTAACAAATGTCCTTATAATAAAAAGAGAAATGATGAAGGTTACTCAAAAGGCAAACAAACATATAAAGGAACAAGATCCGCAAAGAAAGTTTTCAAGAAAATCTTATGCACCAAAGAAGACATCTTATCATCAGATGAAGATGAAGTTAGTGACAGTGAGACAAAAAGAGTTCTATTCATGGCAATATAAGACTCTGATAAAGAAGACTTCGAAGAAGAATATGAAGAAGCTGAAGAAGAATATGAAGAATTCAAAGAAGAAATTGAAGAGGTAGAAGTTGACTACCAAGAGGAATTAATGTGTGCCATAGAAGTTATCATAAGAGAAAATAAGTAAAACAAGAAACTACAAGCAAAACTAGACAAGAAAGAAGACACTCAAGAACTAGAACAAATGATCACAAATTTGAAGGTTCAAATAGAAGAAGATAAAATAATTGAAGAAGCACTCAAAGAACAACTAGAAGAAAAAGACAAGATCATTGGAAATTTGGAAGTGGAGATTATCACATTAAGAAGGGATATTCAAAAGAAAAATATGCAAAACAACTCAAAATTTTTGGATGACATTATCAGTAGTCAAAAATCTCATCATGACAAGTTCGGACTTGGATACAATCAGACATAAAAAGGATCAAGCTCCAAAACAATATAGAAAGAAATATATCTAAAAATCTATGCAGAAACAATCAAAGGGGATAGGAAGATCTATAAGGAAGATTACAGGGACACTCCTCCACCGATAAGATTCAGATTTCAGAATCAACAACTAACAGATAGGCCTCAGGAAGAAGAAGAATTTATAAGAGTACCTCCTTTCAAAATATATTCAACTCCCAAGTATCAAACTATATTTTTTGGTTTATGTTATGCATGCAATAATTTTGGACATAAAGCTATGAATTGCAAAGCTAACAACAGGAAAAAAAACAACTTTGAAAGTCATACACAGAGGAGTTATCCAAGAAGGCCTAGTGAAACAAAGATAAGAAGTTACAACAGGTTTGAATCTTTGAGCACTGAAGTGGAATGTTACAAATGTAACAATTTTGGACACATGGCCAAAGATTGCAGAATGACAGTCCCTCCTAGAGAACCACAACAGAATAACAATAGTCATAGACATGAACCTCAAAAAAGGACATGGATAAGAAATCATGATCAACATAGCAATGAATAATGCACACTCGCTCTACAAGCTAAGTAGAAGAAACGTGGTTGATATGTTGACAGTGGTTGTTCAAAACACATGATAGGTGATAGAGACATGTTTCTTACATTAAGAAAGGAAAGAGATGGACCAGTCTCCTTCGGAAATTATGATTCAACTAAAATCATTGGAAAATGCACAGTCAGAATTGGGAACAAGAATATCAAGGAAGAAAATGTTCTATTAGTAGAAGATATGAAACATAATCTTCTAAGTGTGAGTCAAATGTGTGACCAAGGTCATAAATTTTTGATTCACAAAAATGCGAGATAAGAAAATAAGGTTTAGGAAAATTGATTGCTACAGCTGCGAGAACTTCAAGCAACATATATGTATTAAGTGAAATTGGAAATGATAAGTGTTGTCTAGGAAAGGAAGATGAAAATTGGCTATGGAACAGAAGAATGGGTCACATACATTTTGATAACCTTGTCAAAGTCAGCATAAGATAAGCAGTCAGATAAATGCTCCGGATCACAAAATCAACCAACACTTTATGCAAGCATTTTCAACAAGGAAAGAAAACAAAGACCGAGTTCAAATCAAAGGAATATTCAACGACAAGACCACTAGAAATTGTGCATACTGATCTAGTTGGACCAACTACAACAAAGGTTTTAAAAGGTGATAAATATTTTATGTTATTATTTGATGATTATACAAGAATGACTACAGTTTGCTTCTCAAGAATAAGTCAGAAGCTTTTGAAAACTTCAAGATCGACAAGGAAATGGTTGAAAATGAAATGGATTCAAAAATAAAATGCTTAAGATCTGATAATGGAGGAGAGTTCACTTCAAAGGAATTTATGGACTACTGCAGTAGTCATGAAATAAAAAGGAAATTCTCCATTGCTAGGACACCTCAACAGAATGGATTTGTTGAAAGAAAGAACAGGACAGTACAAGAAATGGCTTGAACAATTCTAATGGATTCAAAATTGACATATATATTTAGGACACATGTAGTGCATACATCAATTCAAATTCAAAACAGAGTAATGCTCTGAAAAAACACTTACAAAACTCCCTACGAGATATGGAAAGGAAGACCAACAAATGTGACACACTTCAGAGTTTTTGGAAGCAAATTCTACATCAAAAGAGAAGAGGGAAAAATGGGAAAGTTTGACTCTTATGTGGACAAAGGAGTAATTGTTGGTTACTCAAGTACAAGAAAATAATACAAGTGTTACAATATGATATTGAACAAAGTTGTAGAAAACATCAACGTAACAATTGATGAAAAATGCAGACCAGAATCAAAGGAAGAAGAAAATGAATCAATGGAACAAATTTTCGAAGAAGAAGCAGAAGATGAAAAGGAAGTAGAAGATGAAGATGAAGAGAATATGACAAAAGAAGAAAAAAATTTAGCAAGTGCCTTCAAAGACACCTAGCATACGAGTATAGAAGAATCATCCTTCATATCAGATTATTGGAAACAAAGATGCAGGAGTTGAGACTAGAAGAATAATATGTTCACCAAAACAAACACACCTAGCACTCACATCTACGATTGAACCAACCTATTTTGAAGAGGCTAGCAAGGATGAATTTTGGAAAAAGGCCATGGATGAAGAATTGGATCAAATAGAGAAAAATGAGACTTGGGAATTGGTTCCAAGACCAAAGAATAAAAATGTGGTCAGAACAAAGTGGGTATATAGGAATAAATTGAATGAAGATCGTCAGGTTACAAGGAACAAAGATAGATTGGTATGTAACGGATATGCACAGGTTGAAGGAGTCGACTTTGAAGAGACATTCTCCCCAGTTGCCAAAATGGAAGCAATCTGATTGCTTTTAGTTTATGCATGTTCCAAAAATATTAAAGTGTATCAGATGGACGTAAAATCAACTTTTCTAAATAGGGAATTTGAAGAAGAAGTCTACATTGAACAACCAAAAGGGCTTTAGTTATCAGAGAATGAAGACTATGTGTGCAAATTAAAGAAGGCCTTATATGGTCTAAAACAGGCTACTAGAGCATGGTACTCTAGACTGGATAAATATCTATAGCATGCAGGGTTCAGAAAAGGAAGTGTAGACAACAACCTCTACATCAAGGTAAGCCAAGGTAATATTTTATTAATTGAAGTTTATGTTGATGATATTATTTTTGGTAGTGATGACGACAGGTTAAGCCAGAAATTTGCAAAGGATATGCAGAATGAATTTGAAATGTCATTACTTGGAGAACTATCCTTCTTTATGGGACTTCAGATACGTTAAAGCAACCAAGGAATTTTTATTTCTCAAACCAAGTATATCAGAGAAATGCTAAAGAGGTTCGAAATGGAAGATTTCAAACCAATTATCACTCCCATGCAAATCAATTGCAAGTTAAGCAAAGATGATGATTCAAATTCTATAGATCAGAGGCAATACAGGTCAATGATTGGCAGCCTACTATATGTGACAACATCCAGACCAGATGTAATGCAGGAATTTGGACAGGTGGCACGATTTCAAGCACCACCAAAGGAATCACATGTATTAGCAGTGAAGAGAATTTTCAAATATCTCAAAGGAACAAAAGAGTTTGGATTATGGTATCCAAAAGGAAAGGATCTATCTCTTATTGCCTACACAGATGCAGATTGGGCAGGTTGTATTGATGAGTGACGAAGCACCAATAGAGAAACATTCTACTTGGGTGAAATTTCAGTATCATGGCTAAGCAAGAAACAATCATCAGTATCTCTATCTACAACTGAGGTGGAGTATATTGCAACAACAACATGTTGTACACAGTTTCTTTGGATGACACAAACTTTGAAAGATATACAAGTTGAGTATGATGAGCCCATTCCAATATATTGTGATAATACAAGTGCCAACAGTATCTCAAAGAGCCTGATGATTCACTCCAAGATGAAGCACATTCCAATCAAGTATCACTTTCTACGGGAACAGGTTGCAGAAAAGAGCATCAAACTTGTATATGTGGGCACAAAAGAACAAGTGGCAGACATATTTGCAAAACCACTTCCACAGGAAGCCTTTGAGTATATTCTCCATAGAATCGGAGTTATTTCTACTCCAAAATGAACGATTTTGAATGATTATCTTATATGTCTTAGATGTACACGAGGAAGCACCATAAAGACGATAGTTCAGTGAGGGGGAGCAGCCCCGGATGGAAATATACCTTTGTCATTCATGACAAAGGGGGAGATATTCATCAGATGTAGAGGACAAAGGCATGGTTCCAGGGGGAGCAATGGTCACAGAGATGTAGAGGACAGAGGCATGTTTTCAGGGGGAGCATGAGTGATATGACTTCAGTACTGCATGAAATAATTCTAGTATTGCATCAGAGTGTTGCCATCAATGCCAAAGTGGGAGATTGTTGATTAAGGTTGGTTGTCATTGATGTCAACCCTTGAAGAAAGTCTGTTAGCAGATTCTGGTAGCACAAAGGTTTGTGTCACCTACCCACCACGACAAAAATAAAATTTTCGCTCTTCTTCAAGGGATAGAATCCCCAAATTCCTACAGGGGCCTAGCACAGGCTAACTCTTCCCTTATCCACCTCCATGTGATCATTGGTTATGAACACAATCCAAGACAAGAGGTGCCTTTCACATTTCATGACTCAACGATGTAAGAGAGTCAAGTCTTTCAAATCTTCAAACCCTGAAACCCGAAATCTTACCTTTGATGAGATCAACGACTGCGAATATCCCCCTGATTTGATGGTCCTGGCTGTATTGGGATTTCGGTAATCGGGAGTTCAAAATGCAGTGACCCAAATCACTGGTCACTCCAATCCCTGAACTCCAATACGCGAGTTCTCGTACGAGATCCAATGATCCTCAATGGTTAGGATCCGACGGTCCAGATCTTTTCGGAGTTTCGTGAACCGAGAGTTCATGATACAGCGACTCCAAATGTCTTGTCACTCCATCCTCAAATTCCAATATGAGATTTCATGTATGAGATCAACGACCCTCGTTGATATGGATATGAAGGTCACTATCCCTCTTGAGCTTAAGGGTGTTGAAAGACACTCAGTCTTAATCGTGCGTCGGGGTTTTGTATACCGGGATTTCGCGACTTGCGAAGAGGAGGGTCTTGCCCTCTGGTTTCCCAGATGCTGAAATGCCAAAAATTATTCATGCTAAACCAACTCATCCATAGAGCGCATTAGGGTTTTTTTTACCTGGATTTCATGACTTGCGAAGACGAGGGGTCTTGCCCTCTGGTTTCCCGGGTGCCAAAACGTCGACCGACAACCACGTGTCTTGTGCCGATGGACAGTTCTGAATACTTCGGGACTTTCAGGACTTCGTTGAGTCCACTCTCCTGCCTATGCAAGGGTTAATATCAAAGGTCAATAGAGCTCCAACAGGTCCTTGAATCTACGGTCCTGGTTCCCATCGCTACTTGCGAAGGCTAAAGGGGTTGAGGTATTAATGCCTTCATTCCTTCCTCCAATCTAACGGTTGGGACAGACCTCAGATCCTCTGAAAGGATATCGTCTATTCATCTAGCAAATGAAAGGGTACTCTCTTTCAGTATTTGAAACTTGCTATCCTTCCTGAGCTTCGTCAGCTATGGAGGACTTGAGAGCTTTGCGCTCTTTCTCCTGGACTTGACTCTTAGAAGAGTCTTCAGCACAACTATTGAGCTCCTTCATCAAGGGGTTTTGGGGTTCTATTTGATCATAGAGAGCCTATGCATATCTGCACTACCTCTCATGAGCTTAACAAACTCTGTCCTCCAAGGGACTCATAACGACTAGGTGAGTAAACCATTGTACATGCAACTATGCCTAAGGTCAACGAGCTCACAGTTCATGGCTCTAGCTTAAGTCACTACAAAACTCAAGAGTTTATGAGAAAAGTCATGTCTGAACCATATAATTCCTTACTTTCCTAATTATACAATTGCATAGAAATAAAAGGGATACAGTGTATCCATTAATCATTCATTCACATTCTTGAAGGCATACGCAGTATAACCAATTCATACATAGTTACGGCTAAATTACATAGGGTAGGAAATCACTTATCTATTACAGGTTGTCACCAACCAAATAACTATGGGTGTTCGTCCTTCCACCCGAACATAGGCCTAGAGGCATTCATTCTTAGCACTCTGGCCACCCCTGTGCCAAGCCATGATATCAAGAGGGAATTCTCACACTTCTCGAGGGTTCTTCCTCTGTTTTCACTTCTATTTGGGTCTTGTTCTCTGTAACTCATATATTTCTCTCTTGATTATGGCCTCGGTGAGGTTTCTCAGATGCTCCTCGACATCAAGCTCGTGACCTTCCATTCGTGACTCATTGGAGAGCTCCGCGCATCTCCCTTGTGATCTTACGCTCTTTTTTTTTTTTTTTTTTTGTCTAGTGTCTCCTCTCCCATGTGTATCCCTCTTACCCTGGAAGGTTTTTGCCAACCTATCTTGTTCCTTTTGTCAGAAGGAAGCTTAGGTCTGCAGGTCACTATGGTACTTCGGGCTGACAACCCATGTTTATCAACCACTAGTCCTTTCTTCATCAACTGATATCTTTCCTTGGGATTTGAAGGAGGTTGTCATCCTCATCAAGGGAAATTTGGGGTTATTTGTCATAATGAACCCTCTCTTATAGTTTTCAAATTCTTCCTCTAGTGATATCATGGCCAGTACTTTCAAGGCTTCACCCCTACATTTACATTTTCCTCATGCATTAGCATGGTAATTCCTATTTTATGATTAATTACAAATTGGGGGAAACAAGGTGTTACAGTTTGGGTAATGGACCCAAGGTCGTTTCATTTATAATGGTATGCGTTTTAATATATTTTGAGGTAATCTTATTCTATATGGATAGTACATGTCATGCCATTTCTGGTGGTATGTGTAACATCACATAACTCCTCACGGTTTGAGAGTTATGGCCTTACGGAGTTGGAGGACCCTCATATGTTGGCTTGAAGCCCCAAAAGGTCAAACAAGTCAAAGATCTTGCAAAGAAGAAATTATTATTTAAATGATAAAGTAAAGTGACAAAGTCAAGAAGGATTATTTAAATAATAAAGTGTAGTGACAAAATCAAAGAAGATTATTTAAATGATAAATTAAGGTGACAAAGTCAAGGAGGAATATTTAAATGATAAAGTAATGGAGAAATTTCTAATTATGGAAAGTGGTTAACCCTAAAAATGAGGAAAATAGGTTAAGTGACCTAGAAATGGGTTAAAGTGACCTAGAAATAAGTTAAGTGACCTAGAAATGGGTTAAGTGACCTAGAAGATGGAGAGTATAAATAAGAGGCAAGACTCTCTCATTTTACATCACACTTGAGAATATTGAATATATATAGGTGATTGAGGTAACCAAAGGATATCTAATCCTAACTTCATAGGGAAGGTGAAAAAAATAGAGCCAAAATTCAAGGGAGGATAAATTATTTTGATGATGCTTTCTAAGGTATGTTATTTATAGGTCATCTCACAATTTTCACAATAAATTTTTTTATAGAATGATTCAGACTGTGATATTGAAATTCCATTGAGTAAATATATCCAATTATCTATGGTAAAAAAATCAGCTTGTGGGTCATTGTATTTTTGGATTTAAACTTTGTGGAAAATAGGGTTTGTGTCTAGTCCTGAAACTAGTCTAAAACAGGTGTTTCGGGTAAAAACGTCATAACTTCTTCATACCAGATCCAAATTTAGTAATACAAAATGTGTTGATTAAAGTATAGTCTGTAGTATGTTGTGTAACATTTTCATATCGATTCAACAAAAATTCTGTGTGAGGCATACTCTACAAGTTTGCTCTCTAGAATAAGCCAGAATTCAACAAAGTATGTCATTTTTGCTATAAATGCTTTTCTGAGAGGTTCCAAGTAGTGAGACATGGACAAATTGCATAAAAAAAATTGAAGAACATTGTATATCAGTTTCATATCTTTATTCATTACAGGTACATAGTTATGATTATTTCAAGTTAGGGTTGTTGACTAATCCAAAACTAGTCATCTGAGACTAAAGAAAAGTTTGATGAAAATGCTAGTCTCTTGTTAAATTTAAGGAAGGTTTGTAGGTATGTGATCATATTCACTAGGTATATTACAAAGTTACAAATCATATTTTTATGATGAATTGATGATGGATTTTGGTTGAGGTACATGTTGGGTACATGGTTGAGACAAGTAGCTGATGAGTTGGCACATAAATGAGGTGTATAGTTGATGATGTTGGTACATATTGATGAGTAGTTGACACATGATTGGTACATACTTGGTACATGGTTGGACACACTTGTTTATTGTATAGGTTGATTACAGGTTGTTTGGTACAGGTTGGTGCATGGTTGATACACTTGTTTATGCTACAGGTTGATTAGAGGTTGAGGTACAGGTTGATGCATGGTTGATGCAAGGTTCAGGTTTACAGTGGTATATCTCACAGTGATAGTGTGACAGTGGTTCCATCATTCTACTTCTACTTCAGTGCGTTGGACGGGGCAAGGACATGTGGTTGTAGCCACCTTCCGGTTGTAGCCAGAGAACATAGGGGGTTGTAGCCTCCTTCTGGTTGTAGCCAGAGAATAGGGGAGTTGGAGCTTCTCTCAAGTTGTAGCCTGAGAAACAAGGGGGTTGGAGCCTCCTTCCAGTTGCAGTTGGAAAACAAAGGAAGTTGGTGCTTCCAATGAATGTAATTCTTCAAGACATATAAGATAAAACATTACGTGGTTTTCTCCTGCTTTGGGTTTCCACGTAAAACACCTGTGTATTGTGTATGTGTATGATTGTTCATTTTTTCATTGCTTATTTACTCTGCAGTTATTGGATGATAATGCTACATTGATATAACACTTGGATTATATGGTTAAAAAGGATTAAATTGATCTATTATTGATTCACCCCCCTCTCATTAATCCAACAATAGTTACCAGAATACCTCAATCTAATCCCTTTATCTAGAGAAAATCAAGTCAAAAGAGTAGAAGATAAATAAGCAACATTATCAAAAACAAGAACAGACAGTACCCCAAACCTGGTAATTATGTGTTGCTCCAAGAACTGGATCACCACCTTTTTATTAATATGAGTAATGGGAATGGATTCTGACCATCGTGTGAAATAATCAGTTGCATTCAGGATGTAATTGTGTTGTTTAGATGAGTTTGTATTGATTTATCTTATAACATCTATCCCTGATCACTCAAAAGGTACTAAGATTTTTAATGGATGCAATGAAATGGATGCCCTTTTCTCTCTCCCAACACTTAGCTGACATGATTTGTACTTTCTAACATGTGCATGTGCATCCCTAAACAAGGCCGGCTACTAGTATCCTACCCTCGAGATTTTATGGTTCATGGTTTCACCCATAAAATTTCCACCTGTTGGACCATGATGAATATCCCTCAATACACTTTTCATGTCTTCTCTCTCAAGGAATCTACTCCATCATAGTTCATGAAAAATATCATAGAGTTAATGAAGTGATATTGGAAATATTTTGGTCTATGAGTTCTCCTTTCCTTAGGCTTCAAATATTCATGTAATGTGCCGTGATGAATATAAATATGAGTACCAAGAGTCCTAACTCGATGGGATGTATAACACTTCATTTCACCTTAAAGATAGTTCATTGTCCCATCTTGAATCTTCTGGTTCTACTAGGTCTTGGGATTTTGCAACCAATTTGCACAAGACTTGGAATCTAATTATCTTAGCTAGTTTGATGTCAAGGTAGAATTATTGGATGACAATCATCTAGTTCCCTCTCCTCTCTCCCATTTCCTGTTGTGTGAAAAGTGACCTTACATTAGGATGAGGCACCATAACTTTGGTATGGTTTTTAAGGATGTAATATTGAACGTGTTTGACTGCTTTGTATGCAACATAAGATTTATTTTCTATAGTAGGGTAATTGAGTTCCATACCTTGTAGGTTATTACTCATCAATGACATGGGGGCATCATTTTTCTCATCATCCTTATGTGTCAAAACTGTTGTTAGAGATTGATCAGAGGAAAAAGTATAAAGAAATAAATCCTTGCTAAAATAAGGTTTTTGTAGGACTGATGTTGGGAAATGGAAGCCCTTATTTAATCGAGCAAATCCCTCTATTCCTTATTCCATTTGAATTATGAATCTTTATGTATCATTTTTTGCAAAGGTTTGATTGTTTCTACAAAAAAAGGAATGAATTTTCTCAAAAAATTAATCTTCCCAAAGAAAGATTGCATGGTTTTTGTTGATGATTGCAGCTATGTGAGACATTCTCCAGGACACAAATTTGAGAGAGATCCCCTGAGAGGGGTGTGTGATTCCTATATCAGACAGATCTAGAATGTAGAGATGGCATCCTCCTTATAGAGAGTTGAGAAGAACTCCAGATGATTCTCTTGTGTAACGTAGTGAGAAAGAAGATCTGCAGAGTTGGGCGTGCATGTGGTTGAGCACAAGGTGAATGTGTGAAATCCCAAAGTGTTGGGTGCATCGTCATGAGACAGAGATGAAGATAATGTATTAGAATTCTCTAAGTAGAGAGTTGATGAGAAACTCCAGATGACTCTCCTATGTAATGCAGTGGGAAAGAAGATCTGTTGAGTGGACGTGTCCGTGGACGAGCACAGGTGAACGTGATCTTAGTGGTTGAGCACTAGTAAGAAGTGGTTCTTCTATGTAATGCAGTGATCCAGAGATATGGACATCTCTATGGGCGTGCCCCTAGTGGCTGAGCACTAGTGGGTGTATGATATCCCTTGCTATATTGTTCAAGAGTCAGACCTAACTGTAACCCTAATTGTAATGTAACACAGTTGACACAGTTGACACAGTTGTTATCTTATTTATGAAGATATCAGATATTAAAGAATAGCTAGAAGTTATTGGAGAAATCATTTCTGATAGAGAACTTGTCTTATCCACTCTCAACAACCTTCCAAAACATTGGGTTCCTTTTCTTCAAAGTATCAGTGGAAGAGAAAGTCTACCAACCTTTGATTGTCTATGGACATATTGTACTCAAGAAGAACTTAGACTTGGAAATAGAGGAGTGGAAGACTCCGCGGAAGAAAATCATGCTCTTGCACTTCATACAAAGAAAGGAGGAAGATTCAAAAGAAACTTCATACAAACATTCAAAGATGAAAAGTCTTCATCAAACCTAGGTTATAATCAAAGAATATATGTTTCAGAAATTCAGTGCTTCAGATGTGACAAATATGAGCATTGTGCAAGAAATTGTCCAACCAGGAAGAAGGGAGGACAATATGATTCTACCACTGACATTGATCCAGATCCACCCTAAAAGAATGAATATAAGAGAGAGGAGAATTACTTCCTCTAAACTAAACATGACTACAAACCCAGGTAAATCAATTGATCTCTAATTTTATAGTTGATTGCATTCTTAATAAATGAAGGATATTATCCCTAGTATGGGAGCCCTCAAATACTTGGACCATTATCCCTGGTACGGGAGTCCAAACCTTATTTGATTGATTATTATGATGGACAAGAAGACATAAAATATATAACAAGAAATAAAAGAATATTCCCTCACTTCAGACTTCCGAGAGAGTTACTTGACTCAGAGGGAGTAAATAAATAAATAAATAAATAAATAAATAAATAAGGATTTAATATCCTCAACAGTTCAGAGGAAGACAAACAATATTCTAGCAAATTCAACTACTCCAGTTGATATGACCAGAGATATTATAGTAGGGCATAAAAAGCATGCCCAGGGTCGACAAAAATCTTCTAAAAGACAGAGAAACATACAAAGTCCCTCAAATGACACCCTGAGAAAGAAAAAGAGTTTTTCAAAACTACCCTTCGGTCATGAGCCACTTCATTTATTCTTAACCTCCTTGAAGAAGAAACAAGAGAAAAAGTATGGAAAGATACCATAACATAAGAATACCAGTGTATCTTAAAGAATTGTGTATTAGATATTGTTCAGAGACTAGAAGGGAAGTATGTGGTGACTTCCAAGAGTATCTATAATATCAAAGCATGCAACTGATGGAAGTGTCAAGAAATAAAAAGCAATATCTATAGCCAAAAGATTCCCACAAACAAAGGGATTTGTCTATGATGCGACACTTTATCTAGTAAGCTCGATACACTTCCATCCATACTAACATCCATGAATTGGAAACTATATCAGATGGATGGATTCTTGATGAGTTTGAGTTTTAGCAAGAGTGTTGCTAATCCAAACCTATATTATTACAGTGTTGGTGACGAGATCCTGATTTTGATGACTTATTCAGAAAGACTTATTGTTGGATAGAAGTAATCCTTGACTTATTATGAAGGATATAAGTATAATGCACTACTTCATGGAAGTATGGCAAAGAACCAATGAGATTTTTTCCTGAGCCAAGGGAAATACACAATGGAAATATTAAAGAAGTTCAGTATGACATAATGCAAAACCACTATGATGGATTTTAAGAAAAATTAATGATGATGATTCAGACAATATTGATCCATAGCTGATTGTATCATTGATGTATTTGGTTAACACCATACCTGATTCATCCTATGTAGTGAATATGCTTAGTCATTACATGAGCCAGCCAAGACAGGTTTATAGGATAACAATAAAGCATGTATTGAGATACACACAAGGCACAGTTAGATATGGCCTGAGATATTCTTCCAATTGTGAAAATGGGTTTGCATGGATATACCTATACATATTGAGTAGAGAGTATAGTGGACTGAAAGAGAACATCTGGTTATTGTCTTACCGTGAATATTTCCATGATTTATTGATGCAGCAGGAAACAAAACTTTGTGGACTTGAGTACCAATGAAGTAGAGTATGTAGCATCGAGTGTGTGAATCAATATGGCTTCACACGATTATAACATATTTACTTGATCATGAGATGGAACCTATGATGATAACTAGAGTTGTATGTAAATCTCTTTGAGAGCCTATTGTTTCATGATAGATCGAAACACATTGAGATAAAATATCATTATATCAGAGACATGATGTGGAGGAAAATAAGTACACATGCAGTACCTTCCTACACATGAGCAAATTGTAGACATATTCACCAAATTAACTTGGTGAAGGATACCTCCCTAGTTAAGAGGGACTGTTGATAACTATAGCCAAGAAAAAGTTCAAAATACATTCATGTGAGACTTGGCATGATGAAGAATGACTCCCTATATGAGAGGGAGTGTTGATGATTGCAGCTACGTGAGACATTCTCCAGGACACAAACCTGAGAGAGAGCCCCTGAGAGGGGTGTGCAGTTCCTATCTAAGACAGAGCTGGAACATAGAGATGGCCTCCTCCTTACAGAGAGTTGAGAAGAACTCCAAATGATTCTCTTGTGTAACATAGTAATAAAGGAGATCTGGAGAGTTGGACATGCCTGTGGCTGAGCACAAGGTGAGCATGTGAAATCCCAAAGTGTTGGGTGCATCGTTATGAGATAGAGTGAGGATGATGTATTATCATATTCTGATAAGATAGTTGATGAGAAACTCCAGATAACTCTCCTCTGTAATGTAGTGGGAAACAAGATATGTTGAGTGGACGTGCCTGTGGACGAGCATAGGTGAACGTGATCCTAGTGGTTGAGCACTAGTGAGAAGTGGTTCTTCTGTGTAATACAGTGAGCTAGAGATATGGACATCCCTATGGATGTGCCCCTAATGGTTGAGCACTAGTGGGTGCATGAGATCCCTTGCTATATTGTTCAAGAGTTAGAATTGTCTGTAACCCTAATTGTAATGTAAAGGGTATAGTTCGGCCCCACCTTAATCTAATTGATAATTAATGTAAAAGATAATTAATATGGTTAATATTAATTATATTATGAGATAGAGAGGTTGGCCCTGTTGTGCCAATAGAAACTTTTGTTGACAGGTCAAGTCTATAATAAGTAAAGGTAAATTCCCCATTGAGGAATGATATATTTCATGTGAGTTTGTAAATTTCATCAAGTACATCTACTTGGGAAAAGTGTGCACCTCTCTTGGGCACTAGTCTTCTAGGGTTTGCAAGCACCCTCTTATGTGCTAGGTTTTCTTGGTGGTGAAGGTCTTTCTCTTGAAGAAAATAACAAAGGATTTGGTTGGGTTTTCTTCCCTTGTTGAGAAGGGTTTCCCAAGATACTTCTTGTGTTCTTGTGCATGGTGTTTCTTCTTGTGATCTTGGTTGTTGATACATTATTGGTTATGGTTAAGTTAAATGCTAAAATGGAATGAGCTTCATGCTTAACCCTGTCTATTGAAAAATCAACAGTTTTATTGTTATGTGGAGGAGGGAGTTGGGAAATTACCTTGATGCACTCGAGGTAAATATTAATTCCATCCTTAGAGATTATGTGTCCTAAGAGTTTCCCCTCAACTACACCAAATATGGTCTTAGAGGATTCAAAGATATTTTGCATCTCCCACACCTTTCAAAAATATGAGTCAAATGTGCAATATGGTCTAATTTGTTCTTAGAGTAGACTATGACATCATATATATAGACTACTACACACTTGTTTATTAATCCTCTAAATTCCACATCCATGGCTCTCTAAAAATTATATCCTTCATTGATCAACCCAAATGGCATGAATTTATAGGCAAAGGTTCCCCATATAGCCCAGAAATTTATTTTCAATCTATCTTCTTCTGAGACTAGAACTTGGTTGTATCTTATACACCCATCAAGAAGTGAGAACATCTAATATCCAGAGATGGTTACATCGGGGGTATAGGGTAGTTATATTTTTTTGAAGCCTTGTTTAAATTTCTAAAATTCACACATAAGAAAATTTCTTCTGACTTATTTTTTATTGTTACTAGATTAGCTACAAAGACATAATATCTTACCTGGAAGATAATATTAGCATCCAACAACTTTTTAATTTTTTTCTGCATTAAAGGCTCAAGATATGGGTGATTTTTTTTTAGTTTCTATTGAAAAGGTTTAACATATTACCTAATAGGAATGTTGTGTTGATGATTTTTGTATCATATGTTTTCAAATCTTGATATGACCATGCAAAAACATCTTGATATTCCTTAAATAACTTAAGGTAAACTTTATTTTATTTAGAATATATTGATTTTTCAACGTTAACATTCTTAGGATTTTCAGCAGTCCCTAGATTTATGACTTCGTAAGAAAGACATGAATTGTCGGTCTTTACATTCTTGGGGTTCTTAAATTTCTATCACAGATCAAAGAGGCTTTCCAGGTTGACTACTCCCTTAGGAATTGTGGAGTTTAGGATTTATAGTATGTTCATCCTTTTCAGTGTCACACTCACTATTTTCTTGTTCAACAAGCATTCCTTGGAACATTTCACCATCAATGGTCAGGTCTCTAATATTCTCTTCATTAGTCAAGAAGGATATGATCTTCTCATCTTTGTCAAACAATATCCAATTAGTGATGTTGTCGGGAACTGATGGCTTGTACAATAGCTCTATGGTGAACCTAGAGGCCTCATAGTCATCAAGGGGAGACAATTTGTAGGTTGTTGTGGCAAGAGAATCAATAAGTACATTCTTGGATCGGGGAACGAAAGTGATGTTAAATGCTTGAAAATTCTCCATTAGTTTATGTACCTCTTGTTGGTAATTTCTTAAATGTGGTGAATTGCAATGTATTATTTTTTTACATGTCTAACAATGATCTTCGAGTCTCCGAAGACAACTAGTTCTTTGATATTTTGGTCAATGGATTTTTTAAGTCCATGGACCAAAACCTCATATTTAGAGGTACTATTAGTACACTCAAACTCCTACCTACATTATAAAAATCTATGTCTATCATCTAGGTCAATAAAAATACAACCAACATCATCTCTTTTTTGTGACTTAGATCCATCAAAAAAGAGAGTCCAAATCTCAGAGGGAAAGTTAGGAAACCTTTTGTTGGTGTTTATGATTGGAATTTCAATTTCATTTTCTAAGATATTAACTGGGAAGAATTGGTTAGGGTTGATGAACTCTTAAGTTATTGTTGAGTTTTCTTGTAGCAACAACTCTGACTTTTGTGAAAATAAGATCTCATATATGCAAGGTGGGAAATTCCCAAAATCTGAATCGCAAGAGTATTTTCCTAACACAGGAAATCCAGTTGAAGAAGGTTAATTTGGGGCTTCTAAATCGGTGACGGTGTGTTTCATGTATTTTTCTCTGTCAATCCTAATCATGTCCAATTTCCCCTTCCATGGTAACCATAGGTGAGATGTGACAACCCACTAGCACATCATTAGCTAAACAACAAAGATTAAACAGAACACCAAAAGGAATATTTTTTTTTATAATAATTTTTATTTTTAATTTTCACCCCAGTTACTCATGAAAAACCCACACAAGTAGGCTTGTTTTAGAACTATGACACTAGCTCATGGATAATATGTTAATGGTGATTCACAATTAAAATCACGAAGTAAATAAATGAATAAAACCATGATGTATATTTGTTAATCCAACAACAAATTATGATCAAGAATTGTTTTGAAAAATTGAGGTTTGTAATAAGAAATTAATAAGTAGACTATATCCAAATCATGAAAAATATTTAGAAAAGAACTGTAAGATCAATATTGTTCTATCCCTCTAATTAAGAATTTTAATGCAACGTTGTAAAAATAATAAATTAATCAAAGTAAATATTTCTAAGGTCTTTAAGATAAAATATGGGAAACAAACAACACGGTGAGGCTATGCTCACTTCTATATATCATTCAATGAAGATGGATTACATCCTTATATAGGAAAAGACTCTACCAAGTCAATTACATGCAAACCAAAGACAACTAGACTCTCAACTATGAACTGACTCTTAACACGCCTACAACTGACTCTCACAACTGAAGCTTATAACTGGTGCTTACAACTAGCGCTTACAACTGATGCTTACTCCATTATTTACAAGTCTCCCCCTTAACGGAGAATGGATTGACTTCTACACCTAACATCGCCCTAAACAGTTCAAACTTAATCTTTCCAAGAGGCTTAGTGAAAATATCAACAACATTTTCACTAGTATTACAATACATAAGAGCTATTTCATATTAAATCATCAACATGTAATGAAATCAATACTATATACCCTGTTCATCAAATTTGGTATACAGATTTGGATCACTTTTTCTACTCATAAAACCCTATTGAAGAAAGAAAGAGTCTATCTTTTCATACCATGACCTAGGTGCCTGTTTTAGTCCATACAATGCTTTCTTTAAATTACACACTAAGTGTTCTTGCCCCTTTTCAACAAACCCTTCAGGTTGAGTAAGGTAAACCTCTTCCTTTAACTCACCATTCAAAAATGCAGATTTAACATCTAACTGATGCAACTTCCAATGGTACTTTGTAGCTAAAGCAATTAACATTCTGATAGTATTCAATTTATCTACTGGTGCAAATGTTTCAGCGTAATCAATACCTTCTGTTTGTGAATACCCCTTTGCCACCAGTCTAGCCTTATACTTATCTATACTACCATCTAATTTAAACTTGGGTTTGTATATCCATTTTCATCTAATGGGATTCTTATGTTTAGGCAATTCAGTCAATTCCCAAGTATTGTTTTTCATTATAGATTCATATTCTTCCTCCATTGCATTTCGCCATTCATCATGTTCATTAACTTCATCAAAACTCATGGGTTCTATGACATTTGAAATGCTACTCATTAGGGCATAGTCTTTATACCTCTCAGGAAGCCGAATCTGTCTTGAAGATCTTCTCAACTGATTATCTTCCTCCCCACTTTGTGAAGATTTGTCTTCACCTCTAGGTGAACTGTGACTGCTTGAATTGTCCATATCACTGAGTCCTTCTTGTTTCTGTTGCTGCTGTCACTGCGGGGATGGCTGCTGCTGCTATTTCTCTTCTTTAACTCCTTCATCAAGAAGTCTCTGCCATTCCTCATCACTGTTGTCATCATGATTTCCTGCTTCCTACTCATGGAAAAGTACATCTCTACTTGCAAATACTTTGTGAGTAGCAGGATCAAACAATTTGTATGCTTTAAATTCAAAACAGTACCCAATGAAAATACATTTAATGACTTTAGCATCCAATTTCCTCCTATTCTCCTTTGGAATATGAGCAAAAGCCTTACACCCAAATACTTTCAAATTATGAATTGCAGGTTTGGAACCATTCAAGGCTTTGAAAGGAGTAACATTATCAAGACACCTTGTTGGACTTCTATGCTTTAAATAAACTGTAGTATTTATGGCTTCAGCCCAAAATGCATTTGAGAGATTCTTACCTTTCACCATACTGCGTGCACACTCTACCAGAGTTCTGTTTTTCCTTTCAGTGACTCCGTTTTGCTGTGGAGTGTGAGGTACTGTAAACTGTTTTACTATTCCATTATCTTTGCAATATTTTTTGAAGTCCCCTGATTTATACTCTCACCCTTGATCTGAACAGAGGATTTTGATGGATTTTCCTGTTTTCTTTTCCACCATGGTTCTGAATTCCTTAAAGTACTCGAAAACATCACTTTTTCATCTAAGGAAGTAAACCCATGTGTATCTCATGCAATCATCAATAAATAACATAAAGTAAAATGCACCTCCTAAAGACCTAGTCTGCATAGGCCCACAAACATCAGTATGCACAAGATCTAACACATCTCTCTTTTTCTTATTAGGATTAGAGGGGAATTCATCTCTATGTATCTTTCCTAATGCACATCCATCACAAGCAACCTTCTCATTCTTTAACATGGGAAGTCCTTCAACCATATTCTTTTTCTGTAATAACAATAAATCAGGATGATTGATGTGTCCATACCTTTGATGCCAAAGAATATCTGTTGGCATAGTGGCAGAAGTCAGTGCATGATGTACTTTGCTGGTAACATCAAGTTTGTATAGACCTCCTACTCTGACTCCTGTTGCAACAGTTTGGAAGTGGTCCAACAGATCCTTCACTATGCAATAATTCTTGAAGAATTCAACCTTCAAGTTCTGATCTGTAATGGTGGACACATAGATCAAATTTTTCTTTATTCCTGGAACATACACCACATTGCAAATGTGATGAACAATACCATTCGACAATGTCATAGGAATGTCTCCATATCCCTTGATCTGATGAGCACGGTCATCTCCATGATATATGCTGGCACCATTCCGTGTTTCTTTAAAATTAACATACCAATTTTTATTACAAGTCATATGTACTGATGCTCCGGAATCCACAAACTAGGCATTAGAATCATTCGTTTCAGCAGATAAAGCAGCGTTAGACACAAACAACCTAAGATCCCGTGAGTCAAAATTCGAGGGTTCATCAATATCATCACTAGCAATAAATAATCTTAGATCTTGATTTGAAGATTTTTCTGCATAATGACCTGAATGTGTTCTTGGTTTATTCCTAGACTCATCACTTTTCTTCTTGTGATAGTCTTTAACAATATGTCCAGGTTGACCACAATAACAACAACTCTTTGACTCATTCCTATCAGATTGCATACCTTGATTTAAAGGTTGTCTTCTCTGCGATGAACTGCCTCTCTGCCATGAACCTCCTCTCTGCCATGAACTACCTCCTCTGCCTCTTACTCCTGATCTCCCTCTCACAGATCTATTATTTGACCATAGTGCCAAATCTTTACTCGGAGGCTTTAGATTCTCGTGCCTCTCTTCCTCTTGCAGCAAAATACCTGTCAGTTCTTCAAATGTAGGAGGTTTCTCCCTTGCTGTGAGACCTGTTATAAACATATGATAATCTTCTAGCATACCAGTTAAGGTAATAGTGACCAGATCAGTGTTGAAAACAATATCCCCTATATTTACTAGCTTGTCTTTCACCTCTTTAATATGACCCAAAAATGAACTAACAGATTCATTTCCATCCATCTTAATGCCTAGCAGTTTAGTTTTTAGAAAAAAAATGCGATTTGTGTTGCTAGTTTCATATAATTCTTTAAGCGCTGTACATGTTGCAACAGAAGTTGTAGCTTCTCTAATATGTGGAATTATGTTATCTTTAATAGACATGCACAATAATACTTTTGCCTTGTTTTCGTGCTTCTCCCAATCTTGGATTTGTGTTGCTGTCTCACTTGCAGCCGCATCAGGTTTCAGTTCAGTTCCCTTCACAATGTTCCAGATACCATAGCCTTCCATGAGCGTCTGCATCTTGAATTTCCAGTTAATGAAGTTCGAGCCATCTAACTTGTTGGCTTCGTTGAGGTAGGTCTCTGCCAAAGGATTCACCATCGTTGCAAGTTAATCACCAAGGATATGCAACTTTCTGTCGCTCTGCCTTCAGATACCACCGATCTGTCTGAATCTCGGCTCTCAAATTTTACACACAAAATCTCACAAATAATATTCTCTTGAATAAACTTTAATATCCACTTATACTTCAAAATTATCCACTTTGAATAAAAATTCACTTTTAATAAACTCTAAAATGAAACCCACTTTAAATAAAAATCCACTTCACAATTTCTTAAATCCACTTTTAAATATCTTAAATGTCTTACCCACTTTAATAATAAAATACTCACTTTAATAAAAGAGCCCTTCCTTCAACTTCACGCATGAAAACTATAAGCATGCAAAGCCAAGATTATTTTCCAGTCCTCACGCTTGGATCGATCATACATTAGCATGGATGAGATCATAAGAATCCGTGTCTGCACATCTGCTAAGGATCAAACCCCTCACACAAAAATACTTCTACGCTCAAACCTCATGCAGTTCCAAAGAAAGAAAGACCACTAGATTTTCACGCTCACGATTTTCAAAACCTCCATGAGCTCACGTGGCCTGCGTAAAAAAAGGTATTTCCTCACCTCACGCTTTTTCACAAATGCAACAGACGCATTTTCACCAGATCTCAAAAACTCACGCAACAATCTTCACGCTGATCGTAACCTCCTCTTCCACGCAACTCGAACCCACGCGACTCTTCTTATCTAGCCTGCAAACCAACAAATATTTCCGCACCTCACTCTCATGGCTCTGATACCAAGATAAAATATGCGAAACAAACAACACGGTGAGGCTATGCTCACTTCTATATATCATTCAATGAAGATGAATTACATTCTTATATAGGAAAAGACTTTATCGAGTTGGTTACATGCAAACCAAAGACAACTAGACTCTCAACTATGAACTAACTCTTAACATGCCTACAACTGACTCTCACAACTGAAACTTATAACTGGTGCTTACAACTGGCGCTTACTCCATTATTTCCAAGTCTTTATTCTTTGGACCAATATAGTGATGTAAAAACCAACGTGTCAACAATGAGAAACTTGTTGTCAAAAACATTTTATTTAAGTATATTTGAGCATCTGATATATATATATATATATATATATATAACGATGAAGAAAACAATAGATTAATAATTATAGGTTCTTCCAATCGTAACGTCAAACTTATTTATCAAGTCGTTTTGGAGACAACTCCTCCATTTGCATACAATATTTGTAAACAATGTATTTATTTGCATACAATGTTTGTTAGCAATGTATTGTATAAACATATATAGTTTTTAGTCAAACCATTTAATCATATAAACCAATCAAAATATGAAAAGTAAAATAATACAAGCTTAAACTTAATCGTGTATTACTTAGTAAACTTTTCAGCAACACCTAAGGTATCCAATCTTATTTGTATAATTAGAAACAAATAAAATAAAATAAAACAAAATAAAATAAAATAAATGAAAGAAAAAACAGGAAAAATGCCATTTATGTGAATATAAAATCTTAAAAACATGTTTCATACCTATTCATAGTAACATGCAACCCATTGTCCATTAATGATTTGTAGGCACCTAAGTATGCATCATTATCATGTACAACCTCCATACATCCACATATGGAATCAAATAAATATTAATAAAATCAATTAACACATTAAATAAATAGAACCATGATACCACTGTCCAATAGGAATATCCAACACTATTTATGAAGATGAAGATGATGCCCTTCTTATTGTTGGCTTTACTTGATAAAAGTGTAGTCATCATAATTCAAGCATTCAAAAATAAAATAAGAATAGATAATAAGTACTTATATCAAACTAATTGAGCCTTTGGAGGAACCCACTAAGACTATGAAAGTGAAATAAAGAGAAATTCATTCCTTCACAGGTTAGTACGAAATATTAACTAAATCCAAAACTAAGGAACAACAACTATATAAAAAATGACAAGTTGCAATATCAATAGGTGAGCGAAAGCGTTCAAAGCATTGGAAATAAATTCACTTGAAACTAACCATTCACATCTAACATAATTCACATACCCAATGGCATTATGTATTTCATTGACTTTAATATCAAGATTAAAAATAAAACTACTTATCTAATGGTCTGAATAACATAATAACAGAAGCACAATCCTTCATGAAATATATAAGCCGAAAAAAAAGAAAATCCAAAACACAGTTACTGTAATTTAACCATTAATCTTGCATACATGAGACCCACTTGCTTAACTATCCTAGAATTATTTCAAATTAGAACATTTCACAATTCCTTAGAACCTCAAAAAAAAAATTCTTAAGGAAAATAAAATATATAAACAAATTAAAATTATAAACAATTGTAGGTAAAATCGTGTGCTATTTAGAGAGAAAATAGAAATAAAATAAATAACATGTATGTATATCAAAAATACTTCTATACTTTTTATTCAAGATCTAAAGAATATTTAAAATTCCAAAGGATGGAAATCTACTATAATATTAATGGAAAAATAAACTAACAAGAAAGAAGGGGAAATACAATACAAAACTAGTTACATTATCAGGGGTTCTAATTGATGAACCCTCCTCTATGTTAACATGCCATGTTCAACACTAAGACACTTTAAACATTAAAGTTAGTAATTCACCTTTTTACACCCTACACAAGTACCTCAAATCACTACAACCCATCACTTCCAATCCATGCAAAATTTATTTTCAAAACAATCAATGCATAACAATATTCAGTGCTTCCACCTAATTTACATTACCATACTGTTTAGTTCTCTATATAAATAAATGAATATTAAACAAATTTATACTTGTATAAGATATGTCCTTTAACATGATAATTTGGATTTCTCTCTCCTGCTACTTTGTTGCTGGAAACTCACCGAATGCTCGTTCTACCTCCTAGCCTTTCTCAGGGAAAATTCCTTTCCATGAGACCCCCAAGCCATGTGAACTCACTACCCCTCTCTAACTACAAAACACACTCATATTTTCACTAAGTCCTCCTTCGTGAAAAATTAAGGCAGCATTTCCCTTCATTCTTTCTCTTTCTCTCTTCACCTCCAATTCTCCTACTATTTATAACTCTCTACCTATTGACACATCACCCCCATGTGAAAACTCCAATTGACACACCACACCCACGAAAAAAATCTCCTATTGACACATCATTTTGGTTTCTTTTGATTTCTTATTATTTTTTAAAATAAACATTAATTTAATGTGTATGTTCCCTCTTCTATTTTTTTGTTTATTATTAATTATATATGTACATTCCCCCCCTTTTTTTTATCTTTTCTAGTTTTTTATTCGATTGTTATTAACTTTTAATGCCTTAATGAATAATTATATAATATTCATTAATTAGTATTATACCCAAATCCCCTCCTAAGTGGGTAATTAACACTTATTTAATCCCCCCAAGGCCCAAAGTGCAATTACTTCGCTACCTCGAATGTGTCATACTTTGTTTTTGAGTTGTAAGGATTCCACACCCTTACCATGCAACTCTTGGTCCTAGCCAGGAAATATGGAATTCATGTCCTTGTCTCTATGACATAGGTAGAAATATGGACTCCACGTCCTTGTGTCCATGACATGGGTAGAAATATGGACTTCACATCCTTATCTCTGCGACATAGATAGAAATATGGACTCCATGTCCTTGTCCTGTGACATAGGTAGAAATATGGATGACATGTCCTTGTCTTTGTAACATATATAGAAATATGGATTCCACTTCCTTGTCTCCATGACATAGGTATCAATATGGACTCCACTTCCTTGTCTCCGCGACATAGATACCTTCCTTATATTTTCTTGTTAAATACTCAATGTCTTGTCAAGACATGGTAGTGATTCCACACTCATATATTGGTGATTTGACAAGGCCTCCCTTGTAACCTATACAAATATGCACCCACACATATCAAATATATCAAAATATGATATAGTTGAATCAAATTTAAGTGACATGTTACCCTTAACAAGTCTGTGTCTTTGCAAGTATACRTTCGYAGTCTCTCCAAGTTTAGTCAAATAATGTGTAAGTCGGGACTAATCAAATTTCAATCATTTTTATATTCCCTTCATTCTGCATAGTTCTTACTRTCAGACTACCACCCTTGAGTTCTCTCAGACAGAGATGTGCAATTGTGTCATCCTTTAGATGGCCCATTACCTGCACCTCTCAAATAAAATGAAATCATATTATACCATATGCACATAGATATAAATTGTAATAAAACATAACATTGAATGAAATTATATTGGTTTCATTAATCTTTTGGAACATTTAGTTTGGCTTCCACAGTCTTCCACTTATTCTGTCAACTCCACTTAGAAGACCTATGGTTATGCCAACCTGTCTCAATTATAATTGCTTAATGGAATTAGTAGTCATCTATCAACATATGATCAAAGTATGTTATCCAAGCATCCAATCTATCATTCATTACCGAATCTTAGTAAGTAATTACACACCTACCTACTCGATAATTAGGAATACATAAAAAAACATCCTTAGAAATGATTCCACACATCACAAGTATATATATCCACCATATCTATATAGTTAAAATCCATTAACACACTAACAAATCTATGGTTAATCTCCTTATTCTATGCCAAATAGAATTAGGCAAGGAGGGATGCTACATGAGACCAGTCAATACTGAAATATCCATGTAATTTTTATGACCAGCATCGACTTAATAACATCCCATAAGATTATCAGATATCCACAACTATAATATCAATCACTTGGTGAATCTTTGGATTAGAAGCGATTTGAATCATGACATATTTCATTTCACCAATGACCTTAACCTCAGTTCTATCCAATTTTATAATGTGTATATCAATTTTGGCAAGGGTTGCATTCATTTTTTTACATACTGAATAAGGCATGAMATTTGAGGATGCCCCAGAGTCCACTAAACAATTGTGTAAATTTATGTTAAAGATTTCGAATGATAGTAAGAAAGGAGGGATGGAAAGTTTAGATTTTTTKCCAGTAGATGTTGAATTTACGTTTGATTATCTWGTTTCCCCTAAAATTATTATGTTTTTGTTTTCATGGGGGTTTRTAGTGTGGTTGTCTTCTTCCTTTAATGCTTGTAGTAATAGAATTTTCTACTGAGGAATCCTACAYAGTTCCATAACAAAAATGTTTTCTTTCATTTTTCTTAAATCCTCTACCACATTATACTCCAATTTTGATGTTTCTTATGTTGCAAACCTAGGGGCAGAGTTGAGTATGGGAGCTAGTTTGTCAAAGGAGGGTGAGCTATTAGATTTTTTAGGGGCCTGGTCTATGACAKGGTGATTTTGAGGAATAGGGCCCTTGCTTCTTGTTTGTACTGCTAAAATATCACTAGACAACTCATYTTCTTCAGTGAGATCACCTCTAGGAATTGTATAGTTTATATCCCATAACACYGTTGTTGTTTCTTTCGGTGGCTTGTTAACTTCATCATTTATATTCTKCGAGGCTAGGTTATTTTCTTGTTCGATTYGGGCACACCCATCTAAGAACTGTTTGGCAATCAAATTCATGGTGTTTACCCATTAGGGACAATCTTTTACGGAGTGATTCTCTTGGTGATAGGTGAAAAAAGAATCACAKGACACTTCTCCTAAGTCAATGTTCAAATTTGTTGGGGGAGGTTCCATGCCCTTGAAAGGTTGTGGTCTCTTGAAAAATGGCCTATAATCTCTTTGATTAGAGGTTCCTTCACCCGCATTCATTTTCATATCTACAATTTCATTGGATAATTTCTTTATCATTCTTTGCAAGCTTTCCATATCAGCACCAACTTTTTCAATGTTTTTCTCAGTTTGCTTACCTGGGGATCTAGTCAACAAAAGTCCCCTTTTAGGTGTTTTTTGTTTTTCATTCTTTTATAAGGATATTTGTCTCTCTTTACATCCTTTCATCTGAAACTCAATGGTTTTAGCCTATTCAAAATTTTTAGCTAAGGTCATTTTTGCATCTCTCTTGACAAACA
Source organism: Picea mariana (assembly GCA_032191745.1). Classification (NCBI taxonomy): domain Eukaryota; kingdom Viridiplantae; phylum Streptophyta; class Pinopsida; order Pinales; family Pinaceae; genus Picea; species Picea mariana. The sequence goes on from JASDQU010104098.1 coordinate 596,815, forward strand.
TGGAGATGGAAGTTGACAGAGCATTTGCATATACTTCAATCTAAAACTCTTGGAATGGTTTGGATTCTGGTTGTAATTTATTCAAGATCATGGTAAATATTTGTTTAAAATCCTTCACTTTCTCTTTAGGTCCCATAGTAGAAGCAAGCAGTTTGACATCCATCAGGGCTCCTGATGCGGTCTCCTCTGCAAATTTGTCTAGAGTATTTTTGAAACTTTGTCTAGGTGGCTATGGAACCAACCAAGAGGTTAAAATACCATGTTGAAGATGAATTCTCAAAGGTATATGGAAACAATTTTCACACTACATCTTCGTGTTGTAAATTCATCAACATGATCGCCAATATAAATTTCTTGATATGATCCTCTTATTTATACAAATTTAATAACTAAAACAAAATCCACCTTAGTGGCTCAAAACAAATAAATAGTGTCTTGAGTCATGATGAATCAAATGATCTGGATGTCCTTGGTATTTCAT
>JASDQU010104099.1:0-15562 GCA_032191745.1 Picea mariana
GTCCCACCATAAGGCTGCATGTCCCTTCAGCTTGGTGACAGCATGTCTTACCTTCTTGTCCTCTTCGATATTCTCATAATCGAAGTAGGTGTTGAGCACTCGGATCCAATCCAGCAGCTCTTCTGCGTTTAGACTTCCCTCATAAACAGGAATGTCCATCTTCGTCTTCGAGCTCATCCTCGAAATGGCTTTGATCAACCTCTCTGTCGAGGAATCTTCTGCTGAGATTTCTTCTTCAGCGTGTCCAACTTCCTCTTCAATCTCAGGATCGATGAACTCTCCTGCGTCGGCTCCACGCCTCTGGGTGGTCTCCATATCTTCGAGTCTCGCCCTGAGATATCGTATCTGACGCTCCATTTCTACATTTCCTGCCATCCTTCCCCTTCTTCGGGAATCCCTGTCCTCACGATCAGGTGACTTCCTTTCTCTCCTGGGCGACATGTCGAGTTTCGTTACTGCCTCTCTCTCTACTATCATAGCAAAGAGAATCCATTTCCGGGCTCTGAAACCACTTGACGCCAACTTGCCCTCGACGGCACGGTCGCCTTCACCAGGACCTTCAACGGCTCGGCCCGAAGAGTCGATGCTCTTCCAACTCCCCTCGGGAGCCTTTGTTGCCCACAGGATGCTCCTCCACGATCTCCTCTTCACGTATCGGGAGATCGGGTCTCGCGATATCGCGAGTCTTGCAACACTCTCCTCGTGCAATCAAATACCGAAACCCCGATCCCCGATGTCAACGGTCAATGGACCCAGTCATGTCGGGGATTTCCCTATTTGGAAATCGGTGTATGAAAGGTAGTGAGTCACTCACCTTTCACAACTCCGAACATTGATGCGCAATGCCACGTGTATTCCACTATACCTTTGGGCCCCACGCTACCACGTCCACCTCGGGATTTCACGGATCGCGAATCCATAATGCAAAGTTCCTTCCTGCTGGAAACCCCGAATGTCGAACCCTCGATACTCCAGATTCGTACCACCTGTCCCTCCAACGATCGACGGCTCCGATTAAATCGAGGAATCGCGACTCGCAATATCAACATGCATGTGGTTCTTACACTTGCCAACCCCGATATGCCGATGTGCACTGGTAAGGATTTCTTCCGTGCACCTGCAAGTTAACCCTCCCGCAACTCCTCCGCGATCTGACGGTCTGTGGGATTTCGAAGATCTCTTCGACAGCTTCAAGTCGTCGATTGTCTTCCTCTCTGAACGAATAATTTCTTCGCCACTTTTGTCCTGTATGAACCTTCCTCTCGGTTATGTTCCACAATGATACAAGGAGTTATCCCTCCTGAGCGTTTACCAACTCAGACTTCTTTAGAGACTTATCGAACACGCTCCCTATGCTCGGTCTTCAACCACTCCCAACAGTGATGAATTCTTCTGGGTCCTGTGCATTCAACCTCGCAACAACCTTGCCTTTTCCTTCTCAAACTTGCTACTGAGACTTCACGTCCAACCTGCACTCACCTGCAAGGTTTGAACAACCCAAACCGGCTCAAGGCAAAAGAGAACAAAAGTTCAACTACTTAGCCTCCTCGACGTACTCTATGCGGAGGTATTTGACTACACTCGATGGAGGAACAATTGAAACTCATTCCCTCAGGTTACGAACCTGATACGCAATCACATATGCAGCATATAAAAGATAAGCATAAAAGGAAGCAAACATGCAAAGGCATAATATCAACAACACGCAGAGATCAAACACATCCATGGAATTGAATCAAAGCCTTTCTATTAATTCAATATCTGTACATGGAGTTTTCTACACAAGCTCTCTGGTCTGCTCTTTTCTTGCTCTCAATTTATAATGCTTCTGTTACAACAATACAAGGGAGGGTGTCTATACTCCGTTTTCCCTCTCGAAAGGTGACTGTCTAATCTACAATAAATTTCTATCTAACAGCCTTAATAGTCTTAAATGCCTTCCTATCTATAACATAATACAAGTACGCCTGGCTTTGAATGCCTTTAGTTAAACAGCGGCGCAACAATACCAAGGTAGAATTCAAAATCTGGAGTTTCGCTGGCTTGTCCAGTTGTATGTTCTCTTCCCACTCTTTGGCTCGCTTGATAGGTGAGCGATGCTCCTGCATCACGATCTCTCAATTTCCCCTATGATCCAATATCTGATTTAGAGCCTCCATCATCATCGAACAATTTGAGCTTGTTTGCTAGAGCTTCCATGAAGAGGTTCATATTGCAAGTGATGTCAGTAACTTGTGCTTCCAACCATTCAATTCTCTCTTCTGCTAGATCTCGAGGGTTATTATGAACAGACGTGTTAGCCATGGATAGCATTTTTGTGACTTCTCTTTAAGATGATTCCTAGATCTTGCAACTTCACACAAATACCCAAAAGAAAAACCCACTATGATACCAATATGATTTGTAAACTGCAGTGGATTTTCCACTAGAAACAATTGTGACAACAAATCTAATAAAATACTAAAAATCTTTATTATTAAGGTTATTTTTCTTTTAAATATCTAGAATATTTAGTTACCTATTTTCTGCTTATGCGTGAAATGGTTAAAATGTGAAAAATAGATAACAATCAAATACAATCACAACATCCACAAATAAACACAAGATATGACCTGGGAAACCCATTATGAGAGAAAAACCAGCTAGAAGGTGAGGTTGATCTGCTCTCTTTTCTCTGGTATATAAATTATGCAAGTACAAAGAAAGAGGCACTCTCTGTGGAGTTTCCTTTGACATGTGTTTGGCATGGCTACTACAAAATATTTCCTCCTATATTCTTCTCATAGAATATCACTCTCCGATGTTCTTCTCATCTATGGAACAAGATACAATGCAAAAGAATGGAACCCATTATCCTCCTAGTGGCTTGATATTTAGCATATTCTGATAGCCATCTAGGGGTAATTTTTGACTTCATCAAACCTCAATTGTGATATGGTTTTGGAAATACTATAATCTTCTTGAAATTACCTACATGATTATCCCCATATTCACAACTAATCGTGATGTGGCATCCTCTTGTACCATGGTGGTCAACATGATAAATCAACTTGTGGGAGGGATAACTTTTTCATACGAACTCTGATTAACGAATGATTTGCACCATTGGAAAGGTCTTGATGTGTAGAACAGTTTCATGAGGTTCTATATATTATAGAAAAGTTTTAACCCCAAAAAATATCATTTGATGCCTAAAAATGGACCCGAACGGTTCCAAACCCTAATTTTCCAAACTAGGACCTGCCACTGAAATGGCCCTGCAAGCGGATTCCTCTAAATTTTTCCACTATGAAAGGATCAATATATATGAAAAAAATATAATGATTCAATCCAGATCAATTTCAGCTAACAAATTTGACTTCATATTTTCCCCCATCAATCCATTATAGAATTATCATGATTGACCCTTCTATGATCGATGTATAAAATCTTTAAATTTTTGCAGCCTATGTTTTGTTGATCATACTTAGAGATTATTGTTATTAAATTTACATTTTAACTAAAAAAAACTCATTTCTATTCTAATATTGTTTATGTAAGCAAAACAATTTTGATAATGCAATCGATATTTACCTTTTTGGAAATGGTAGCTAGGATAGATGGAAAGTAATATTTATGAGAATCATAAGTAGCTTTATTTAGACTAAACATAAAAAACGATTAAATAGATAGGTAAACATGGTATCATTTCTTAGTTCCATCAATTTTACTTGTTCCATAGTTAAGTAGAGCATCTAGGAGTCATATTTGAGAGCATAATAGAACTATAAATATGATTATGTAGCAGTGAATCAAGCCATAGAGTCATAGGAAACTCCATATTGAGTGCCCATTTCTTTGTATTTTCATTTTCATAACTAAATAAAAATAGAAAATCATATGGCTCACCTTCTAGTTTGGTTTTCAACTCCCATATTGGGTTTCCCTGGATACATCTTTTGTTCAATTATGTGGATGGTGTGTTTATTTTATTCTTCTTTCACATTCAAATTTTATTTATTTCATATATTCAAGCACTAAGATAGTGATAATCAATACATGACCTAAGAAACTAGTTTGCATAATCTAAGACATCAATGTCAAAGGGATGCTCCCCGTGATTTGGTGCTTCTCCTTATGAACTTAACGATGAGATGGATGTTACTCTCAATTTTTGTCCCTTAATTTTTTCTAGTTTCAAAACCTATTCAAACACAGTAAAGAAAAACTCTTGAAGAAGTCTGAACAATGTAACCAACAATGCAAGATAATATGTCTTTTTCAAAACAATTTGAAGTAGTATATCTCAAACAATAGTAAAAAATGGTTTGGTCGGTCTCAACAAATCCAATTTGATTCAAAAATAAACAGTCGATTCAACAAGAAGACATCAGTTTGGTTCACATATAAACAACTTCAACTATTTCTCCCATTAATGGATCAATAAGTAGCAAGAATAGTTCTCGTCAAAAATTCCAGTCAATGGGCAACTTGGTCTAAACTTAGTCGACGAATAATCATTTGAAGCTCTAGTCAAATTTCATGTCAATTCGATCCTTGGTCGACCACATCTAAGTAAATCATCAGTAAAAATTTGAATTTCCAATTAAATTATTATCACTCAAGAAATCAAACTTCAAATAGACGAGAGCCACCTTTAAGTTACTTTAGGGAAAAAATAGTGAAACCAACTAGCAAAAATCAATGGTGAAATGTTTTCTTTGATTACCAATTGATAATATGCTAAATAATGGACAAGATTAAGGTTGTCCACAACTTCTAAATCTATTTTTTAACACAAAAAATTCAGATTTGAATTAAAGAAAGAACCATCCAAAAGATATAATAGTCACTTAAAAGTAAGACGTCTTGGATACTTTCAGTTGGGAAATATGTATGATATGAAACAATAGCCCAATATGTGTTAGAATCAACATTTAGAGAAATGCAACAATGAACTAAACAATAACCTAATAAAAATATGGTGAATCCCTCTTAGGGTTTCCAATATCAGAACTATAATTCACTAATAAAATATCCAAATAAAAGATAATCAATTAAAATTGATTAGGAGATTAATTTCGATAAAGTTGCAATGAAAATATAGAAATGAAACATAATATAGGTATGAGTAAATATGAACCTTAGAGTACCAAACCCTATCCTTAGGGCTTCTCCAAATTTGATTTTTATTGTTGTAATTTATTTTATATATTTAAGGAACCCTCAAATCATCCCACAAAGTGTTAGATAAAACCTTGAAGCACAAATGTATAGGGTCATTTTTTCCTTTTTAGGGATAAAAATGAACAATTAAGCACAAACCCTTGAACAAAATTGTCTAGGAAATAAAATAAACCATTAACTTTGCACTAGAAAATGAAAAAAACTCAAATTTAGATTTTTCTTTTGTTTTTCACCATTATATATATATATATATATATATATATATATATATATATATATATATTATGGTTTTTTTTTGGTTGTTGGGAGAAGACAAGTGCCTTTCTCCAATTAGGGCTTATGGGATCAAGACGTTTTCCCCTCTAAGTATTGACCACTCATTTTTTAAGGATTAGGGTAAGATATTAGAAGTCTAGGATAGAATAATGTATTATATAATCAATATAAGGAATGAATAGCAAGGCCCTACAAGAAGGGATTCCATTAGGGAAAAACCTTCACGGGCAAGATCAACTATAACTTGAACAAAATACTTGAAACCCTTGCCAAGGATCCAAGGGGAAAAACTAAGCAAAGGATTGAGAACTTACCCAAGTTAACTAAGGAATATGGTAGAGTTAAAACCCTAGACATACTCATTTCATGTTGTATGCTTACCCCTCAAATGGATCAATCTTTGAAGCTAGTATAATTCTTGGACTATCAGAACAAATATTTAATGCACCATGGAAATAATCGAGAAAGAGAGAGATCCAAAAATTGACACCAACACCTCCAAAAGATATATCTTCAACAAATTGTATTCTCAATTTATATCCAACAACCAAAACAATTTATTATTTATTCTCTATCCTTCTCATTATTTATTATTTTCTAATCGCACTAAATTTAGCCTAGGAAATTTAAAAACATGACTTATCATACACATAAGGAAGGAGACTAGGTCAAGGTACAAGTAAAACATGCCATATGCACATAAAACCCTCCAAGGCAGATTAACTTGGTGAATAAGCTCAACATTCCCTTGAAAATGCATATTCCAAGGCTCAAGTCATGGTGCAAAAGCCTCCCAAGCAAATAATAAGACAAAGTATAGCCTTCAAAGGTGGAATGACCTCATAAAATGAGTGAATATGGTACCAAGAATTGGATGAATCCTCAAATCATGCTCATAAATCCTCAAATGATTCCTCCAAGGTGTTCCCACGTCCATTTCTCAAGAAAGGAACCTCCACAAAAGGCAGGGAGTGATCCTCCAATTTAAAATAAGTCATAAAACTCCCCAACATCTAGCATTAATTCCACACAGGTGAGGTTGGCCCTCATAGTAAGCAATAAATGGATAAAAAAATTATGAATTAGGAGAGCACTCTAGAATATTCAATTCGACATGTTAAGAAGTGACCCATGCAAGTGAAAATAGCCCAAATTTTCCTCACAGAATGTGACCAACGCCTTTGGATACATGAACTACCTTAGGAATTGTGAAATTGCATTGGGAAACATAAAACTAAGTGATCATTTGTATAATAATATCCAAGAATAGATAGCCAAAATGTGAAAAATACATAAGATGGGGGTCCATGCTTAGGAATAATATAAGTGTTCTTCCATATGACAACCTTTATAACGTGAGAAACACTTTTACATTACATACAAATAAGTGAGAGAAACTAGAAGCTCCCCTAGATCATGTGTCCTAGTCGCTCCATCTCAAGACCATCACATACCTACCCAGACCATAAATGATCAACATGATGGTGAGTTACTACCACCAAGGGATTGTTAGTCGGAGCCATAAGAGAAAGGACTCTCTTGGAATGGGAACTAAAAGGATGGGCCATGACTAACCACAAGGGGCTCAAAGATACACCTAGGTCCCACACTGTTACATAGATCATCTAAGCATGGCCTAATAAAATACATAAGTACAAAGATAACCACAATTTTGGCTCATCATGATAAACTAATATACATAATTTGCTCATATGATGGGTCATATTTGGTGAAAATATATAGGGTGCATTGAAGTGAATCTGAGGTTTAATATCATGAATACCTATTTAACTTTTGTTTTGTTGTTAATATGTGTTCTCCTCCATATTACAAGAGAAATCTCCTCTATATATCAAAACAATAGATGATCTAGCTAGTGAAGGGGATAAATTATAATTTGGTTGAAATCTCCCCCTACTAGAGGATTTATTTTCAATGTCAAACCAAAGATTTGCTCAAATTGTGTTCTATGTTCTAAAGTAGCTATACCAATCGCACTTGCATGTATTTATACCAAGGGCACTTGTATGTATTTGAATTTGAAATTTTGGTAAATCATGTAGCTTGTCCTTTAATTATTCTCATAAGTGTTTTGAAGTTTCTTTCCTCTACTAAAATCTAAAATTGTTGTATATTAAATGGAAAAATACAACTACAAACAAGGGTTGTTTTATATCAAGAAAATCCATTAAAAATTAAAAGTTATAATGGCATTTAATATTTGTTGGATTACTGAGAGGGGGGCGTGAATCAGTAATAGAGCAATTTAATCATTTTTAACCACATAATCCAAGTTTTAGATCAATGTGGCATTATCATCCAATAACTGCTGAGTAAATAAGCAATGAACAAATGAACAATCATACACATACACAGTACATCAGTGTTTTATGTGGAAACCCAAAGCAAGAGAAAACCACAAAATTCTTTTTATTATATGTCTTGAGGAATTACATTCATTGGAAGCACCAACTTCCTTCGTTTTCTAGCTGCAACTGGAAGGAGGCTCCAACCCCCTTGTTTCTCAGGCTACAACATGAAGGAATCTCCAACTCCCCTATTCTCTGGCTACAACCAGAAGGAGGATAAAACCCCCTATTTTCTCCAACTACAATCGGAAGGTGGCTACAACCACCTGTCCTTGCCCCATCCAACCGCCCTAATGTAGAAGTAGAATGATGGAATCACTGTCACAATATCATTGTGAGATATATTGTTGTAAACCTGTACCAATAAACTTGAACCATGCATCAACCATGCATCAACCATGCATCAACCTATACCTCAACCTGTAATCAACCTATACCATAAACAAGTGCATCAACCATGCACCAACCTATACCAAACAACCTGTAATCAATCTGTGGAATAAAAAAGTGCATCCAACCATGTACCAAGTATGTACCAATTATGTGTCAACTACTCATCAACAATGACTCATCAATATGTACCAACATCATCAAATATACACCTCATGTATGTGCCAACTCATCAACTACTTGTCTCAACCATGTACCCAACATGTACCTCAACCAAAATCCCTCATCAATATCATCATCCAAATATGATTTGTAACTCTGTAATAGACTTGCTGTATATGATCACATACCTGCAAACCTTCCTTAACTTTAACAACAAGAGACTAGAATTTTCATCAAACTTTTCTTTAGTCTCACATGACTAGTTTTGGATTAGTCAACAACCCTAACTTGAAATAATCATAACTATGTACCTATAATGAATAAAGATCTGAAACTGATACACAATGTTCTTCAGCGTTTTTATGCAATTCCTCCACATGTCACTACTTGGAACCTCTCAGAAAAGAAGTTATAGCAAAAATGGCATATCGTTCTCAATTTTGGCTTATTCTAGAGAGCGACCTTGTAGACAGTGCCCCACATGGAATATTTGTTGAATCCATAAGAAACTATTACACAACATACTACATATTGTACTCTAACCAACACATTTGGTCTTAATGAATTTGAATATGTTATGAAGAATTTATGACGTTTTTACCCGAAACACTTGTTTTAGACTAGTTTCAGGACTAGTCACAAACCCTATTTTCCACGGAGTGGAACTCCAAAAATGCAATGAACGACAAGATGAATTGTTTACCACAAATACTTGGATATTTTTCCTCAATGGAATAGCAATTTCACAATCTGAATCATTATAGAAAAAACTTTATCATGAAAATGGTGAGATGACCTGTAAAAAACATACCTTAGAAATCATTATCAAAAGAATTTAACCTTCCTTGAATTCCGTCCTTCTTTTCTTCACCTTCCCTCATAAATCCAGCTGATATATCCTTTGGTTACCTCAGAAACCTATAGATATTCAATATTCTCAAGTGTGATGTAAAATGAGAGAGCCTTGCCTCTTATTTATACTCTCCATCTTCTAGGTCACTTAACCCATTTCTAGGTCACTTAACCTATTTCTAGGTCACCTAACCCATTTATAGGCCACTAAACATATTTTCCTCATTTTTAGGGTTAACCACTTTCCATAATTAGAAATTTTTCCATTACTTTATGATTTAAATATTCCTCCTTGACTTTGTCACCTCACTCTATCATTTAAATAATCTTCATTGATTTTGTCACTTCACTTTGGTATTTAAATAATCCTTCTTGACTTTGTCACTTTACTTTATCATTTAAATAATAATTTCTTCTTTGCAATCTCTTTGACTTGTTTGACCTTTTGGGGCTTCAATCCAACATATGAGGGTCCTCCAACTTCGTAAGGCGATAACTCTCAAACCTTGAGGAGTTATGTGACGTTCCACATACCACCCGAAATGGCATGACATGTACTATCTATATAGAATAGTATTACCTTCAAATATATTAAAACTCATACAATTATACATGAAATAACCTTGGGTCCATTACCCAAACCTTTGTCCTACTAGATTTCAATACTGGACTTTCTTCAAGGGTTGACATCAATGAAAACCAACCTTAATCAAGAATCTCCCCCTTTGGCATTAATGGCAACACTCTGATGCAATACTGAAATTATGTCATGCAATACTGAAGTCATATCACTTATGCTCCCCCTAGAAACATGCCTTTGTCCGCTGCTTCTTTGTGACCATTTCTCCCCCTAGAGCCATGCCTATGTCCTCTGCATCTAATGAATCTCTCCCCCCTTTGTTATCAATGGAAAAGGTATCTTTCCATCCGTGACTGGTCCCCCTGACTGAAATGTCCTCTTTATGGTGCTTCCTTGTGTACATATAAGACATATAAGATAAGCATTCAAAAGCATTCATTTTGGTGTAGAAATAAATTCGAGTCTATGGCGATGATACTCAAAGGCTTCTTGTGGAAGTGGTTTTGTAAATATGTCTTCCACTTGTTCTTTTGTACCCACATACTCAACTCTTATGTTCTTTTCTGCAACCTATTCCTATAGAAAGTGATACTTGATTGGAATTTACTTCATCTTGGAGTGCATCACCGAGTTCTTTGAGATATTGATGCGCTTGTATTATCACAATAGATTGGAATGGGCTCATCATACTCAGCCTGTATATCTATCAAAGTTTGTTTCATCGAAAGAACTTGTGTACAACATGATGTTGTTGCAATATACTCTACCTCGGTTGTATATAGAGATACTGATGATTTTTTCTTTCTTCTCCATGATACTAAACAGTCACCTAAGTAGAAAGTTGTTCCACTAGTTCTTTGTTGGTCATCAATATAACTTGCCCAATCTGCATCTGTGTAGGCAATAAGAGATAGATCCTTTCCTTTTGGATACCATAATCCAAACTCTTTTGTTCCTTTGAGATACCTGAAAATTCTCTTCACTGCTAATACATGTGATTCCTTTGGTGTTTCTTGAAATCATGCCACATGTCCAACTGCCTGCATTACATCTGGTCTAGATGTTGTCACATATAGTAGGTTGCCAATCATTGACCCGCATTGCCTCTGATATGTATACTTTGAATCATCATATTTTTTTAACTTGCAATTGTTTTGCATGGGAGTGATAACTAGTTTACAATCTTCCATTTTGAACCTTTTTATCATTTCTCTGATATACTTGGTTTGAGAAATAAAAATTCCTTGGTGGCTTTGACATATCTAAAGTCCCAAAAAGAAAGATAGTTGTCTAAGTAATGAAATTTCGAATTCATTATGCATATCCTTCGGAGATTTTTGGCTTAACCTGTCATCATCATTACTAAAAATATTATCATCAACATAAACTTCAATTAATAAAATATTACCTTCACTTACCTTCATGTAGATGTTTTCGTCTGCACTTCCTTTTTTGAACCCTGCCTGTTGTAAATATTTATCCAGTCTAGAGTACCATGCTCTAGGAGCCTGTTTTAGACCATACAAGACCTTCTTTAATTTTCACACATAGTCTGCATTCTCTGACAACTGAAATCCTTCTGGTTGTTCAATGTAGAATTCTTCTTCAAGTTCCCCATTCAGAAAAGATGATTTTACGTCCATCTTCTACACTTTAATATTTTTGGAGCATTCATAAGCTAAAAGCAATCTGATTGCTTCCATTCTGACAACTGGGGAAAATGTCTCTTCAAATTCGACTCCTTCAACCTGTGCATATCCTTTACAAACCAATCTAGCTTTGTTCATTGTAACCTGTCCATCTTTGTTCAATCTATTCCTATATACCCACATTGTGCCAATCACATTCTTATCCTTTGCTCTTGGAACCAATTCCCAGGTGTCATTTTTCTCTATTTGATCCAATTTTTCATCCATGTCATTGTTCTGAAATTCATCATTGCTGGCCTCCTCAAAATAGGTTGGTTCAATCGTAGATGTGAGTGTTAGATGTGTTTGTTATGGTGAATGGATTCCTCTTCTAGTATCAACTCCTGGGTCTTTGTTTCCGATACTCTAATCTGAAGGATGATTCTTTTGTACTTGTCTTCTAGGTGTCTTTGGAGGCACTTGCTGAACTTTCTCTTCTTCTTCTATCGGTTTCTCTTCATCTTCCTCTTCTACTTCCTTTTCATCTTATACTTCTTCTTCGAAAAAAAATTCCACTGATTCATTTTCTTCTTCCTTTGATTTTGGTCAGCCTGTTTCATCAATTGTTATGTTGATTCTTTCTACAAGTTTGTTCAATCTCAGATTGTAACACTTGTATTCTTTCATTGTACTTGAATAACCAACAAATACTCATTTGTTCATACGAGATTCAAACTTCCCATTTTTCCATATTCTCTTTTGATGTAGCATTTTCTTCCAAAAAAGTTGAAGTGCTTCACATTTGCTGGTCTTCCTTTCCATAGCTTGTAGGGAGTTTTGTCAGTGTTGTTTTTTAGCATTACTCTGTTTTGAATGTGAACTGTTGTATGCACTTCCTGTGTCCAAAATATATCTGTCAATTTGGAATCCATTAGCATTGTTCGAGCCATTTCCTGTACTGTCCTGTTCTTTCTTTCAACGACTCCATTTTGTTGAGGTGTCCTATCAATGAAGAATTGCCTTTTTTATTCCATGATTGTTGCAGTAGTCCATAAATTCCTTTATCAGATCTCAAGCATTTGATTTTTGAATCCATTTCATTTTCAACCATTTCCTTGTAGATATTGAAGTTTACAAAAGCTTCTGACTTATTCTTGAGAAAGAAAACTATAGTCATTCTTGTATAATCATAAACTAAGAACATAAAGTATTTCTCACCTTTTAAACCCTTTGTTGTAGTTGGTCCAACTAGATCAGTATGCACAATTTTCAGTGGTCTTGTCGTTGAATATTCCTTTGATTTGAACCTGGCCTTTGTTTTCTTTCCTTGTTGACAATGCTTGCATAAAGTGTTGGTTGGTTTCATGATTTGGGGCATTTCTCTGACTGCTTCTCTTCTACTGACTTTGACAAGGATATCAAAATGTATGTGACCCATTCTTCTGTTCCATAGCCAACTTTCATCTTCCTTTCCTAGACAACACTTTTCATTTCCAATTTTACTTAATACATATATGTTGTTTGAAGTTCTTGCAGCTGTAGCAATCAATTTTCTTGAACCCTCTTTTCTTATCTCGCATTTTTCTGAATTGAAAGTAACTTTATGACCTTGGTCACACATTTGACTCACACATAGAAGATTATATTTCTTATCTTCTACTAGTAGAACATTTTCTTCCTTGGTATTCTTGTTCCCAATTCTGATTGTGCCTTTTCCAATGATTATAGTTGAATTGTCATTTCCAAAAGAGATTGATCCATCTCTTTCCTTTTATAATGTAAGAAACATGTCTCTATCACCTGTCATGTGTTTTGAACAACCACTATCAACATACTGTTGACTGGCGAAATTGACCGTCCGTCAACTGGGAGAGTGGAACCGGTCCGGGGTTGTCTAAATAACCCAAGCCGTTTGGAATGGACCACCCTGACAAGTTTAACGGCTCCGTTGGCCGCTCTAAGGTCTCCTATGAAAACCAAAGAGAGAATTGATCTGAGCTAAGTAATCTAACTAAAATAATAAAACAAACTAAACTAAATAAATATAACTATTCTAACTATTATATACAATCTACTAATTACTATTATAATAACTCAAATCAACTATCTAATTATCAGCTGCAATATTACTTATTCACAAATGTAGACTATAAACAACCTAGAGATTTAATTAAAACCTGCAAAATTCATGTGTTTTCTGCCCTAAGACAACCAAGAATCTCTTTTTGATTTTTATATTTTATGAAAAAGAAATAAACATTACTGAAATTAAACAATCTAATATAAATCTTATTAAGCTTATATCTGAATTAAACTACTTAATGAAAACAGTAAACACCAAACTAATTGACCTTGAAACGCTCCAAGTCTGCCCTGTGTATGATAACTTATGAGCTGGTCGGAGGAGGAAACTCGCACCGGTTAGTCCATAAGATTCTCGAAAACGATAGGCTGTGCTGCTCCTTGAAGTGTTTTACAGGACAAACAAGACATAAAAGAAAATCATAACAATCTTATGATTATAAATTCCTGCAATAAGGGAAACCTGTTATGCAAAAACTTATATATAACAATTCAATCTATGAAGAAGATAAACCTGTCATTTACAAACTGAATTAACAATTGTTATGTCTTTTATCTATTTGGAAGAGACAAGATATGGATAACAGTAATCAAAATTATATCATTTGCACATGATTTACATAGCTAAAGTAGTCATAAACCATAAACAAATTGATATACACAACATGAAACAAAATATTGATATATTGAGAAGCTAAAGCTATGACAAAACACCAAATTCTGCTTCAGACTGTATTATAACTCCATATCGTTGTTCTCCCACAACTAAGGATGATGATTATTACAAAACTCATAAGTATATATAGGTCTCTTCACAAGGTAAAACTTCCTTGTGGATAATATCAAAATGTTTTACATAATCTAGGAGATATCCCAAAATCACCTAAACTAAGAAAATAAAATGCAAGTAAAATCTTTGAAACATCCCCTAACTGCTCAACAACTCAATTGCAAATTCGAATTTACCTGCAATAGAACACAAATATCAAATTAGAAAGATATTTCAGTAACAAAATAACAAAAATTTGATTCTACAGACTTAGCTACAGAATCATCTGATTCTATAGCTAGTTTAAAATAGCAAACAGGACCAGATAGAAATCAAACGAAATCTTTTAAAACAATCCAATTTAATTTTTCTTTTAATGAAGATTAAAATCGAGTTACTAATGGTTCAAGCAAATTTATCATTCAAATCAAACCAAATCGAAAAGGATGCAATCGAAACAGGGTAAGAATGCTCTGTTTTTTCAGTTGTCATAAAATATGGTCAAATCATAACAGGACTGTTTCATAACAAATGAAATCAATGGTGAGCCAAATCGTATAAGATACGATGTAATATATCACAATCGTAATCGATACAATCATAATCAACTATAATCAAAATTGATTTGTTGCGGCTGTAACAATGTGAATACGGTTCATATTGTTTTAATCAAATGCCAATATGGAAAAGCTGTTACGATTATTGCCAAACGCTCATAACAGCATCGAACTTCACCATAGATTACAATCGTTGAGCATTTACATAGTCAACAGACAGGATCACGTAATGATCGTAACCATCAACAACGATAACCATAAACTGGGCAATAATCAAATCGAATCGTGACTGAGTCAAAAATAGAAACACATCGTAATACTGGGCATGATCATTTTTGTTCAAATCAAACTTAACAATATATTTGTTGCAATATAAACCGAGCTGATATCATGGTCAAACAATGTGAATCAATAGGTTGGATATAACAGTCATGACTCATATTTATTCACAATTTAGTTATGCATAAACATAATGGTATTTGAATTGGTCAAAAGACATGGAATATACAATCACAACAGTTAATCATAATTGCCAAACATATCGTATATAACCAAATCGAAATGAGATATTGACTGTGTTCAAAATTAGAATACCAGAAATAGTCTGTGTTTAGAAAATATTGACAACTTCGATTATCAACAGCGTATTCAATTGAAACTAAATTAAACAAATCAAATCTATCTCGTGATGACTCGAATCAAAGCCAAATCCAATCAAAACTTAAAACAAT
>JASDQU010104099.1:17587-28114 GCA_032191745.1 Picea mariana
TATTGTTTCTTATCAGTGGATGGCATCTTTTCCTTTTGACTGGTGAGATTTGCAACTTGATCCTCCAGAGTATGAATTATGGACTGCAGCATTGGCACATCAAGGTAATACCTTTCCAACCATGAGCCACACTGATCACATGGTGGAGCATCCGGTTCGGCTAGAGAAGGAAGGGGTTTTGAAGAGTCACCGGGGGTTTCATAAGTCATTGCGATGCCTGGATAATTAGGGTCACTTCGCAAGAAAGGTGGTAGGTTCTTCAAAAAATCATATGCGGGTTTATCACACAGACCTTCAGAATAGGGATACTCACTTGCCAGGTAACGTTCAACCTTTGAGTCAGAATCTTCACTCACCATAATAGGGTCAGGGTTGACAGGTGCCTTTGGTTTGTTTCTTGCCATGCGAGAGATTAACCGGGCGTTTTTCTTGCCTTTAGAATTGACTATGGGTTTGGCTTTAGGCCTTTTATCCACGGGTTTAGCAGCTTTGACATGTTTGGTCACAAAACCGGGTAGATCAATAGGAGAATCGGGTAGGGGTTTAGGTAACAGAGCACTGTAAGGCACAGGGGGTATCGACTTGCTCTCGCTCACCACAGGTTTGTCAACCTGTGGTGGGCTTGAGTCCTCGAAATTATTGCATTTAAGAAAATCCTCCCAACAGTCTCGTTGTAACCCCAACTTACAAACCACAAGCATTTTAATTAACCCAAAATGAAATAGACTACTATCGGCCTGGTTTCGCTTATATCTTTTAGACATTTTAAACAGAATCCTATGCAAGTAGTAAGGCATATTAAGCTCGTAGCCCATGAAAACCATCAGTAGCCGAAGGTGATACAAGAACATGAAACCATACCTGCCCTCGCAGGTAATGAACTTCTTGGTTACCATCAGCAAGTCATGCCAGCATTGCTTGAGCATATTTGTGGGCAAACCCTTGTCACAAGAACTCAACCTTCGTGACTGGAAGAGCAATGTCCACGGGACATCTTCCACTTTGCAATTTTTTGACCATTTCTGTCCGACAGCAGGCAGACTGGTAGCCAAACTGAGAAATTGCTCATCAATTTCTAACTGCACATCCCCAACCTTGGCTCAGCAGCCATCAAAGGTTAATGAAAATTGTCGAGCCACGCTAGGGTTATAGCCATCAAACTTTCATATGAATGGGAGCCATCCGAATTCCTCCAGGTCACTGTAAGCACCATCAAACATCAACAATGCCTGGCTACCATTGGGCTCAGCCCTTATGACCGGAGCCATGGTGCGGGTGCATGGTAGGGTTTGGATTAAATGCAACAATACACAAGGGCAAAAATCGTTAAGGCTAACAGCTGCAAGCGCTCAAAGGGGAGGCAAATCAATATGCGCGTGCGAAGGTGGTGGGTTAGTTCACCGCCATGCAGCATATTAATGGCATAGTATAGTGCTGTTCAATCAATCATCATATCGTTTAAACCATACTAATCGGCCAACCCAAAATTTTGAGCGGTGGATAATCATATCAACGTGCAATTAATCAATGTAAAACCAAAACCATATATCAATGCACCATAGTATAATTCAAACCAAGTAAAATCCAAATGTTTCACCAACGCGCCATGTGTATAATCAAACATTGCCATTCAATATGACATCAAACTCATAAGTGACCCACGCGCTTTTTGCATAATCAAAGTTTATAGAACATTGCAACAAGAGATTTCATAAAATCTATAAGTCAAGAGCTTATAATAATAAGGACCATATCATATAAAAACTTTTAATTCACCATGACCCCTATATAATCAAGTATAATTCATCAATCAACATGCTCAATGCCTTATCAATAAAATAAAAATCAAGTTGCGCAATCAGAGTGATAATAGGAAAATGGACATAATTCGAAAAATAAACCAAAGGTAAGTACCAATCAGAATATCAATGAGCAGATCATGACAGTCCAAATAATGATGGAGGATTTTTCACACTTTCAGTCGTGAAAAAATAAATCGAAACCAATTTGCAAATGTCGCATGAAATAAAAATGTCTTCTGTTTGCAAAATGCGACAGAAATTTGAAGTTCAAGAGACATAGGTGTAGGCATCTTTTAGGGAAATTGAAAAAATTGAATTGGCTGCCAACATGACTGCGACAGACTATTTCACTAAGTGGATAGAAGCAACCCCCACCAGGAGTGCTTCTCACAAGGTTATTATCAGCTTCCTGGAGGATATCATAGTAATATTTGGTTGTCCCAGCAGAATTGTCACTGATCATGCTGCTTCTTTCAAGTTTGAGCCTCTGATTAAGTTCTGTGAACAATTCAAAATTTCACTGATTCACTCCACCCTCTATTATCCTCAAGGAAATGGACTGGCAGAATCTTCCAATAAAATCCTAATCAAGCTCATCAAAATATTGTTGGAAGATAATAAGAGGGCCTGGGATTCAAAGCTCAAATTCGCTCTATGGGATGATCGAGTGACAACGAAAAAGTCCCTGGGCACCTCACCTTTTCAACTGGTTTATGGGATGGAGGCTATTTTTCCCACTCAAGTCGCGTTACCTGTAGCAAAATTCTTCCAGGATCTTGAAGGAGAGCCAGATCAAATGGTCAGGAGGATTCATCAAATAGTGGAGGTGCAATAGATCAGGGAACAGGTGATGGACATGGTCCATAGTCATCAACAGAAGGTTGAGCAGGATTTTGACAGGAAGGTCACAAAGAAGGAGTTCGAGCTCGGGGATTTGGTGCTTAAGTGGGATGCACCCAGACAGGATAGGGGAAAACACAACAAATTTGAATCCCTCTAGATTGGGCCCTTCAGGATCACTAAAGTATTCTCAAATAACACTTATAGGTTGCAGGATTTGGAGGGTGAGGAAGTTTTTAATGGCCCAGTAAATGGGCATTTCTTGAAAAGATGTTTTGTTTGAGCTGTAGGCGGCTCCTCATTTTGTAAATATTGTACTTTTAGTTGTTTACTTATTTATTTTCGGCTTAATATACAACTCCATATCCCAATAGCAAGGCACTGAAGCTGAAAATGAGTTCTTAGAGCATCGCAGGGATGACTCTATCCCCCATGGAGTCTAATGTTAGCGCAAATTCTTGCAAGAGGGTGTTTTCTTCTGGTTTCGGGCCCCTGGTGTAAATGTATATAAGTGGGGTTTGAAAACCGATCGAGTGTGTTTTATTCAAAGGCCGCAGCCATGAGAACCGAGCGCAGCCCACAGAACGAGCCCATTTCTGGCTTAAAATCAAGCGAGCATGCACTTTGTCATTCAACGGTGAGAATCCAAAGAGGGGGCAGATCGATAGCCATCAAGAGATGATCTAGGACATCCATCTAATGGGACACGTGGTGCACGATCAAACCATTTCAGCTATCGGGACTTTGGGAGAAAAAAGGGTCTCCTCCTTCCACTGCATTTCAGATCCCCGAAGCCTGAAACGCTGAAAAGAACTAGGACCGTTGATTAAGAGATGATCTAGGTCGTCCACCCAAAGGGACATGTGGTGCGTGATCAAGCCATTTTGGCTATCGGGACTTCGAGAGAACAGAGGGTCTCCTCCTTCCACTGCATTTCAGATCCCTGAAGCCGAAAACGTCGAAAAGAACTAGGACCATTGATCAAGAGATGATCTAGGTTGTCCATCCAAAGGGACATGTGGTGCATGATCAAGCCATTTCGGCTATTGAGACTTCGGGAGAATAGAGGGTCTCCTCCTTCCACTGCATTTTAGATCCCTGAAGCCTGAAATGTCGAAAAGAACCAGGATCGATGATCAAGAGATGATCTAGGCCATCCATCCAAAGGGACAGGTGGTGCGTGATCAAGCCATTTCGGCTATCTAGACATCAAGAGAACACATGGTCTTCTCCTTCCACTACATTTCAGATCCCTGAAGCCCAAAATGCCGAAAAGAACCAAGACCATTGATCAAGAGATGATCTAGGCCATCCATACAAAGGGACACATGGTGCATGATCAAGCCATTTTGGCTATCGGGACTTCGAGAGAACAGAGGGTCTCCTCCTTCAACTGCATTTCGGATCCCTGAAGCCTGAAACACCGAAAAGAACCAGGACCGTTGATCAAGAGATGATCTAAGCCATCCATCCAAAGGGACACGTGGTGCACGATCAAGCCATTTCAGCTATTGAGACTTTGGTAGAATAGAGGGTCTCCTCCTTCCACTGCATTTCAGATCCCCGAAGCCCAAAACGTCGAAAAGAACCAGGACCGTTGATCAAGAGATGATATAGGTTGTCCATCCAAAGGGACACGTGGTGCGCGATCAAGCCATTCCGGCTATCGAGACTTTGGGAGAACATAGGGTCTCCTCCTTCCATTGCATTTCAGATCCCCGAAGCCTGAAACATTGAAATCCTGAAAGTGCCTTTGAAGATAGGCATAGGGTCACAACCCGTGGTCACCTAGGGGTGATAGAAAGAACTGTGAAAAAGGTCGAAGTGTCAGGTTTAGCTGCAGAAGGGATCACCGCGTTCTCCAGAAACCAGTTTAGCTGGACCTCGATCTTGGTCCTTGCTAAAAATAAATGAAGGTGGATGGAGGTAGTTGAAACCTCGGCTCACTCATTAAATGCAAAGCATTGAGGTTCCAACAGGCAGTCTGCCTGAGATGGTCCTGTATGCTGGTTTTCTCCAAAGAATCCATGTTGAGTTCTCGTCTGACCAGAGGAGTCTGTAGACGCTATTTTATCCTTTAATGTTTCAGCTACCTCCCCTGCAAAGGCTATGCAAAGTTAACGTGACGTCTGACAAAGGAGTTAAGGCCAGATTTGACTGAGGAGATGCCACACCTTGAAAGTCCTGAGATGCCTCTGTTGGGCGAAGGTTTAGGAGTATATTTACTTAGTTTTTGTATTTTTAAAGGTATCGATGGTTGAGATAGGATCCCAACTATAAAGTTTTGATGAAGCACTGGTTGCTATGGTTATGTATTGGCACTTGAGACTTCTTGCCTTATGAATGTTAGTTTCTTTCCATCTCTCTGTTTACACTGTGTTACACTGATGAAGACCTCCTCTGTTGTTACATACCAGGTCCGGTTTTTTGAGTTAGGGAAATATCTTCCTGGGCCTCTATCCATACGATCACCCCATTAAATTATTCGTGACATAAACTAATGGGCGTTGGGCTCTACTCCTGCCACAATCCAGGAGTAACTTCTGATGCTAACAGGATCTGCCATCCACATCTGCCCAGTCAACTGCTGCCACGTGTCTCTGCCACATCAACATCATGAGGTGTCTTTGGTGATGTCATGTTGTCATCATGTTGACGTCATTGTTGACTTTTTGCTAGTCCTTTGACTTTTTAACTGTTTGAGAAAATGGTCAGAGTGCAATAACTCTCGCATACGGAGCCTGTTTGAGAAAGTAAATATACTTCAGGAATTAATGCAGCGAGATGGACACAATGGCACCAGTTTCATTAAATTATGAGAACTTCTATTTTTGAGCATTTTTTGAGCCTGGGGAGCCTCCTGGATCATTCCTCCCCACTTTGGAAGCTTTTGGACCACCAAAAGTCTACTTTTACTCAGGTAAAAAGTGATGGTATTGCCTCCCCACTTTGTCTTGTATGATCTATCCTCTCTGTTGGGATAATGATCACCTGACTAATCACAATAAACATGAAAACTGAGATAGCATTGTTTATCAAAGTAATCATTTCATTTATCGCACAATCATCTACATTCTTTGTCGGACTTTGCAGCCATACACCACTAAACAACAACAAACTAATCAACAATATTTAGTATGCATATGAAAATGACAAAACATGCTTCCCCTTTTGAACAAGAACAGTAATCAAGTTATGCAGCTGAACCTCATGTTGTACCTTTGGTGACACTTCATGACTGTTTGAAACATATGGAATCATCTCATGTTTAGCATCACTAACTTCATGTTTTGTTACAGACATAAGTGTTCAACTTTTGCTTGCATTTACCATTTTTTTTAACTGCCCAGTAGCTACAAAAGAATTTTCATTTTTCATGTGATGAGCACGAACAATGTACTCCTTCCCATCTTTCTTGAAGCAATATTTATTTTCCTCCCTGTAGAATATGGATTTTCTATCATAAAGTTAGGGGATTCCCAAGACAATCCCACATATGTCCAGTGGCACAATATCAAGCTCTACTTCATCAACATAGTTAGAAGTGATTGCAAACTAGATTTTACATTGCTTGGTTACTTGTAAATTGTTATCACCACATATCCATACCAATGGATATGGTTTAAGATGTGACTTAGTTTCAAGTCCCAAGTTATTTACAACATATTCACTGATTAGATTGGCTCGTGATCCACTCTCTACAAGAGTATCAACTTTAACATTATGTGTTATAACCCTTATATGGAAAAGTTCGTTCCTTTTACACATCATTTACATCAACTGAACTAGAAGAGCTAGAACTTGTAACGAAATGTATACCTCGGATTCCCATCGCTACAACCTGTGTCTCATCACCGGAATCTGATCCAAGATCCACTTGAATTGTCGTAGATGTGGTATTCTTCCTTCCGTGGTTGGCAAACTTCTTTGGCTTCAAGTCAGGATGTAAGACCCAACAACAATCTTCATCATGGTCTACTTTCTTGCAATGTTCAAGTAGGCTTCTCCTTTCTTGCTGGGGTTGTCTTATTCTCTTTCTCTCTCCTTTTCCCTGCATCCTTTCTTTTCCAAGTATCTGTAGAAACACTATCACCAACATTCCCTTTACTGGATTCAATGTTAGTGTCTTGTACACATACTTCATCAAAGTTATAAGAATTTAGCATAAGAATAGTGTGCTTGAGATAAGAATGTAAACCACCAATATATTTTAGGAGTGTCTCTTGTGTATATAATGGAATACGCAAATTTAAATCTTTCTTACAAAATATCTAAGTATATTCTTGTACATTGTGACCTTTTGATTTCCTTAAACATTGCCAATTCATCATTTCTTGTTGCATGTAAGCTAAAGGTTAAAACTGTTGTTTTAATGCAATAACAAAATCATTCCAGGAAGAGATTGTTTTACCACTTTTCTTAAGATCATCTCTAGTTTTGCTTTCCCACCATATGAGAGTTGTGCCTCCCAATTTGAGACTTGCTAGTTGGATCTTAGTTTCATCATCAACAATCTTTTGTATCCTGCAATAGACTTCTAATTGTCTCACCCAATTATCTAGCTTTTCTTCATCTAATTCACCATCATAAGTGGGTAATTGAAACTTTACATTTAAATTTAATAATGACATATTAGAAGAATGATGATTTTTTTTCTTATCCTTGGAGGAATGTACACTTGCTTCATTATTAGATGATGATGATGAAGGAGAAGAAGGTTTTGAAGGTCCACCACCTCCAACTCCTCCTTCTTCTCTTATCGAAGATTCACCTTCTTCAACTTTTGGATTCCTTCGCTAACCTCTTTCATGGTAAAGATCCTCTACCATGGCTTGCATAAATTTAAATGCCTCAAAGAAATCATATTCATATTTGAAGGGACCCAATTTCCGTGGAGAAGACATCTCTTGCTTATGCGGTTGCCTTTGAATCTCTGTGTCAAGAGCCTCAAATTGGCCTTCACCTCGCTTGAGTTTTTCTCTCGTGAGCATTCAATGCTTGCAATTCCTGTCAAAAATTCAAAACCAAATGCTCTGATACCATAAAATTGATCCAAAAATGAAGGTATTACTGATAAATTGCAAGTTAGTTTAATGTATTTTTTGCATCGGATCGTTAAGAATGTGAAATAGATAAATTTATTATCTTGTTTGTGAAATATCAAATGTGACTTTTACTTGATGCGTATTAATGAATAACAAGATCAACCATTAATATCCATGTTGCAAATTGAGAGAGTAGGACAACAAAATAGAAAGATAAATAGAGACAAGAGGTTGATAACGAAGTTCACCAATCGTTGGCTACATCTCTGGGCCCGCTTCCAAGTGGAGGACCTCTTTATTGCTCTTTAAAATGCTCAAAGTTCTCTTACATAGGCTCTTTGTTGTTACATTACATGCTTCATATCTATTGTGCAAGACCTCCTTGCTCATATTCATGCATGCATCATCAAAATCCTCTCAACAACATGAGAAAAACACCTCTCAAAACATGAGAAAAGGCCAAAATTTACAAACTATTCCTTCAAAACCTTGCATAAAAAACTCTCCTCAAGGCTTCAAAAGACCTAGTTTTTATATTTTTTAAGGCTTAGATGAGGAATACCAACTTCCCTCAAGATCTGGCCTCTTTTTTGGATCAAATCCCCCTTCAAATGGCCTCAAAATCCTCAAAAAACCAATTTCTGGGCATAATATCAGTCAAAAATCAATTTGTATAGTTAAAAACCAATTTTATTTAGAAATACACAGAGTATCCACCTTGGGCTATGTGCGTGCCCTCTAAACCTGGTCATATGAGTTTCATATGGCCAAGCGCTGGCCCCTTAACCCGTGCTAACTCCTGGTTACATGGCGCATGGCATGCGACCATTGCTTAATGGATAGCACCTTTCATGCGCAAATGGTGGAGTGACCAACCCATATGTTTGTGGTTGCATGGTTGTAATAAAAACCGTGGACTGGGGCTATAACCCAACCCCCCCCTTTCCACCCATATAGTCATATATTATATTTTAAATATATTTAAACTTGTCTTAATAACAAGCAACATATGTGGGTGAATTGGTGTTGGGTCATTTCTCAAGGCTCGGGCTTGGTGGGTGGTCATGGGTTCAAAACCCATGGACCCCTAAACTAATTTTTTGAACTTTCCATACAAATTGTTGACTGGGTGCCACGTGGATACCCATGCCTGGGCCACGTGGCACCACCTCATTTGCCCAAACTTTGCTACGTGTCCAACTCTGATTGGATCTGCCATCCACATCTGCCTAGTCAACCACTGCCACATATCTCTGCCACATCAACATCATGAGGTCTCTTTGATGATTTCATGCTATCATCATGCTGACGTTAGCATTGACTTTTTTCCAGTCCTTTGACTTTTTAGTTGTTTGAGAAAATAGTCAAAGTGCAATAACTCTCGCATACGAAGCTCATTTGAGGAAGTAAATATACTGCCAGAATCAGTGCGACAAGACAGATGCAATGGCACCTGTTTCATTCAATCCTGAGAAATTTTATTTTTGAGCATTTTCTGAGCCTGGGGAGCCTCCTAGATCACTTACCAATAGGTCCTCTGTCGTAGTTTCTCATCCAAATTCTCTACATACCATTGGTTGGCAGTGGCAAAGGCACCTAATGAACCCACCACTTCCTTAGCGAATTTTGAATATTCTTGGTTTTGTCCATCGTATATCATCCTTTTCCTTTTTATGATTTCTCCCTCCTTCTGATATGTTTCTTGTTTAACAATGGCCCTCCTTTTATTGCTGAAGAAGAATTCTGATGGGGGAATCTCTTCATGTGCAATTGGGGTGAGATCATCTACAAAATTGATTTTGGAACTTGGATTTCCAAAAGTAGACTGCAACAGTGTCAATGAAATGATAGGGGCACCTATCTCCTTAGATGATTGTTTCTTAGAAGAGTTGGACACAGAGGTGGTTGGCGTAGAAGGTGATGTATCATGTCCTCGTTTCAAAAAGGCTTCGAGATGAGACTTTTCCTAAGGGCCTAGTGGAGTTGATACTGGAGCTTCTAATTCCTCAATTAAGACTTCAATGTCCTTTGGATTTTCCTTAGTTTCCTATTTTCCAGAGCTCTGTGTCTCAAAACCTAGAGGTACAGTCTCCTGTGTAAACAAAGGGGTTACCGAATCTCTCTGTAGTACCCCTGGCAAGCTATTCCATCTGTGATTTTGGAAACTGAACAAGCTAGCATGTTGATCTAGGGACAGAGTTTGCACTTTGTTCAGTACTTCCTCATATGAACTTCCCCCCCTGGATATTTCATCCTTTGGGTAATTCTCATGTATATACTTCTTTAAGTTGTATTGATCCATCTAGTTTTCCATGATTTTCTGTGGATCGTGCCTTTTAAACTCGATGTCAACCAACTTGACATCCTCTAGAGTTGCAGCCTCTACCTTAGAATGACTGAAGTCTAACAATGAAAACATACCAACCTGAAGAGGGAAGGTTGGCCATACCTTTTTCTGGCCCGCTTTCAGTTCCTTGTCGATGCCCCCTATCACGGTTTGATAAGCCACTTATCGGCATACCATCCGATCTGGTAAAAAATTTGAGAGAGCATGGGGAGGGACCGAGCACCCAAAAACCCTGATGTAGGAAAATTTTTCTTCGATGTACCAGTCTGTTATTTTGCCCAGGTTTCCCATGATTATATATGAAATCCAAGGGCGTGGGAAACCATATAAAGATATATGAATGGGCACCACTACATGATGGCAGATTTTGTAGTGTTATCACCCTATAAGTTATAGGATCAACTAGTGACTGGGATATTATCTGTCTATAGTGTTTTTTGTTGACAAATGATTTTTCATTCTGCAAATAATTTGAAAAAGAAAAGAAAAAAGA